>APFE031034868.1:24070-49620 GCA_000404065.3 Pinus taeda | reverse complement strand
TATTTATTATTTATTATTAAGGGAGGGATATTACAAACACTTTTTCAAAGGACTGCATGGTAAGTACTTGAAATCTTTGAATACCTGGATTAAAATGTGCGAAAAAAAGTTATGCAACTACCTTGATATTTGGGGCTATGCGAAGCGGAAAAACTTACAAGAACGAAGGAAGGAAGTGTCCTAAATATAGTTTGTTGATTTCACCTCCGCAAGGTGATGAAGAGGTAGCAGCGTAGGCTTCTCCGCAAAGTGCTATTCAGTTAATAAGACAAGGATTCCCGCAATTACCCCCTCCACCCACACCACCTCCAATTTCACCACCATCGCCTACGACTTCACTCGTACCACCTCCGCCTCCACTACAGTTTAGTATGGAAAATTCACTAAAGCTACCTTTGTTTAAAGGCTTGGGAAATGAAGACTCGGAAAAGTTCTAGTTCATCATGAAAGCTGTATGGGAAGCTCAGGGCGTTACAAATGACCACATGAAGAAGTGGACACTGGTTAGTGCTATACAGGATCGCGTGCTCACCTGGTACATCAAGTAATCTAATGATAACCTGAATGCTGGATTGGCAGGCATCTAGATTGCACTGAACAAAGAATTCAGTAGGCCTAAATCTGAGGCACAGTCGATTGTGGGGTTCAAGGAAATCGCGACGAAACCAGGAAAGACACCTTGGGAATTAGATCAGAGGTTGAAGTGTAAAATCCACAAAGCTAACATGATCTTAACAAATGAACAACATCGCGAGTGGTTTTTGGCTTTGCTTCTGCCACACCTAAGCGTTACACTATCACAACAGAAGATAAAAACTCAGGCAAAGGCCTTGGAGATTGGCATGAGATTGCATGAAACATTGATGCAAGATCCAAATTTGGGGGTTCAGTGATCCAAAGTGGATCCTAAACACCCTCTAAGTCTTCAAACATCCAAAACTATCGCATAAGAAGAACCTATAAAAATGGCGGATTACACTATCGGGAGTGAAAAAACAAGGAAATAGTGGAAATAGAGCCTATCGGAGGTCAAAATAGCTTTGCATAGAAGCCGTTGGATTTGGCCAATCAACAGTGCAGATCCATTCGGCATATCACAGTCGGCAGTGACAGTTTGAGGTTATCTTAACAGTGGCGATAATGATCAACACAAGTCAACGAGGATTGTCGATTAAGCGCGCCAATCGACGGCCCTGGTTAACTCGTGATATCGCATCGACGAAATACAAAGGAGCGGGGCTGATATACATACGACTGTGATAGCTGGACCCGATGGAGTTATAGATGATATTTTATATAATTTTAGATCCAGAAAACAACATTTTCCTTGTATTTTGCATTTTGGTTAAATAAACAAAATGCAAAGGAAATGTGAATTAAGCGATGAATATGGACCCGGAAGGGATATACATGTAGATATATATGTTTTTAGTTCTATAATGGGCAGGATTTCAGGTAGGCCTTAGGTGGTAAGTGGTATTGGACGGGCTTCACCCGATCCCATCCACTAGTCGACACGTGGCATGGGAAAACCGCCTTTTCGGGTGGGTAATCTCCGTACGCCTTCGCCGCCCGAAATGAATCTCAGCCGTTGGATCAAGATCACACAGATCAATGGTGGATATGTGATCGTGATATAAAATTGGACCTGATGGAACTTATAGATGCAAATGTATAACATTTCAAGTCCACCATAAAGTCATTTTGCGGGATTTTCAGTATCTTAATGTATTTTTCAAATACAAAGGGAAAACCATAGAATGGGCATTTGTGACATGCGATAGCGATTTAAATGCGGACCCAATGGAAAATAGGGAAAAATTCATAATATTTGAAGTCTGATGAAAAATGATTTGGCAAATGTTTCCTGTGTTTTACAGTGTTTGTCTGTGTAAACAAAAAGTGCTATTTTTGGGGATTTAAGAGGCCCGATGGTCCTTTCCGTTGTAGAACAGGTGGCCACCTTCCCTGAAGACGCTATGCCATGATTGCTAATGGTCAGAAGGGGATTCGAACGGACAGAGGCTAGAAGCCAAACAGCCCGAGAAGGGGAATCGAACAGACAACGCCAATTGGATTAATAGCCAAAGAAGATAGAAGACAGGGACAAGCAGTACAAAGACAGAGAGAAAAACAGAGACAAAGAGTGAAAGAAAGAGTTTGTGTACTCAGAGAGCCTTGAGGGATTCAAGCAAACTCCTATTGTTTGTATCTGTGTGTTGAGACTCAATTTGAGCTCACATTTTGTAAAACTTTGCTCTTGAAGACATAATAGAGAGGTCACCACTGAAGGCTAGACCAAGAGACGTAGCCTAAGAGTTTTTGGTGAACTCCATATTAAACTTGCTGTGTTTATGTGTGTTTGTCTATTATGATTCTCTAATTGCCCAATTGTCTATATTATTCGCAATCTTATCAATCCATTGCACTAAGTAATATAGGATAATCCATGCACATGAGTCTGTAATACCTTAAAAGTAATCTAAGATCTTAATTTCAGATCAAGTGGTATCATAGCTTTAGGTTTGCTAAGGTTAGACAAGCTTGTGCTCGATTGTTGAATGCTAACTAGGTCAAAGCTCAAAGTAGGAGAAGAAGAACTTGTTGAGGCTAATCCAGGAATTGGAAGAGTCTACACTCTGAGGAGAATGGCCAGAGAAGTCCCATTGGAATTAGACTCTAAGTGAGCTATGGTGGAAGAAATGTATCGAGAATTTAAGAAGGATCGAGGTGCAAGCACCTCAACACCCAAACAAGGCAAAGGAGTAGAGGAACCTCTTCTATTTGCCCATTCAGAAGGCAAAGGGAAAGGGGAAGAGCCTCCTCCATCAACTCCTCCTTCTAGCCCTGAAAAGAAAAAGAAAAAGACATCTTTGATTAAATTAGATGTAAAATTTGATTTGTCAATCTATGATGGAGAATTAAATGCAAAAAAGCTAGATAACTAGATTAGACAGATTGATGTGTATTGCAGGGTGCAGAACATTGATTCAGAAAGGAGTAAGATTCAGCTGGCTAGCCTTCGCCTTGGAGGAACTGCCCTAGTGTGGTGGGAAGGCAGGACAAAAGCTTATTTGAAGAAGCATGGTAAAATTCTTTCTACCTAGAGTGAATTTGTTTCTGCCATTAAAAAACAATTCTATCCACTAGCTTATATGAAACAAGCAATGATGTGTTGGAAAACTCTTCGCCAATTAAAGGGGCAAAGTGTACAAAGCTATACCCAGGAGTTTAGAAAAAGAGCTTTAATTCTAGGCATTTCTCTAGACTCATCTGAAACTTTTTTGAAGTATATAGGTGGTTTGCATAGCTATTTGAGGCAAACTATTATCATGTTTAACCCCACTAGCATAGATGAGGCATCCGTTCAGGCTACACATCTAGAGGCTAGAGGCAAGAATGTGAACCCATAGATTAGGGGATTATCAAAACCCATTGCAAGAAAAAACAAGGAAAAGAATAAGCTGAGATGGAAAGAGAGGAAGGAAAACGTTGTACAGAAAGACAAACCTTCATGCACTCACTGTAAGAAGGATGGACATGATGATGCACATTGCTGGTCTTTGCATTCGAAGCTAAAACCCAAGAAGTTTGATGGCAAGAAGAAGAAGACTGTTGCTGCTATTCAGAAAGATTTGGGCTTAGACTCAGGTGATGAAACAACAATCACAACTACAGGTATAAAAGGTAAAAATTCTGAAGCATCTACTAGTAATTATGCACAATCTGTTGATAATGAAGAAAATGAGAGGAAAAGACATGAGATTTTTAATATTAGAGTTATTTCCAAGCACCAAAAGATTGATACTTCATTTGATAGTGGTTCACAAGTAAACTTGATTTCTGAAGCAATTGTAAAGAAGTCTGGATTACTAACAACACCTCACAAGAAGCCATATCCATTAGGTTGGGTATGTGATAAAGCAAAGCTACAAGTGACTAGACAATGTAAACTTAGGTTTGCATTTGGGTCAACATTTGTAGATGAGGTTGAGTTAGATATAGTTCGCTTGGATATATGTGGTATTGTTTTAGGAAGTCCTTACTTGTATGACATAAAATCTATTTTCTATAGAATTGAAAATAAGTATCAACTCACAAAAGATGGAATAGAATATATTGTAAGAGCTCATCAACTAAAAAATAATCATACTCTCATAAACTCAGGGCAGATGAAAAGAATTGTAAATTCATGCAAGCAATTTTTACTAATGGTTGTAAAGGAAAAGAACCCTGATAAAACCAATGTATTTGAGAGCTATGATGCTAAACAGAAAGATTATTGAAAATAAATTGTTTCAGAATATGATATCCTATTTCAAGAACCTAAAGGTCTGCCACCCAAAAGGGAAATAGTACATGATATTCATTTGCAGCAAGATGCTCCATCGCCTAACATCGGAATGTATAAGTTATCTACTTTAAAGAATGTAGATATCAAGAAGTAGGTACATGAGCTACTCGATAAAGGGTTCATACGACCAAGCACATCACCATGCGGATCTCCAATCGTGTTGGTGAGAAAGAAAGATGGTTCGTGGAGGATGTGCATTGATTACATAGCATTGAATAAAATAACTATCAAGAATCATTATCCTCTTCCTCGCATTGATGATCTATTATATCAGCTAAAAGAGGCAGTTTACTTTTCCAAGTTGGACTTGCATAGTGGCTATCATCAGGTTAGAGTAGTAGAACAAGATGCATGGAAGATTGCTTTCAAAACAAAGCAAGGGATGTATGAATGGCTAGTTATGCCTTTTGGCTTAACTAATGCTCCTACCACTTTCATGAGAGTTATGAATGATGTACTCAGACCTTTTATTGATGATTTTGTAATTGTATATTTAGATGACATTTTTGTTTTCAGTAAAACATGGGAAGAACATTTGAAGCATGTAAATCAAACTCTAGATGTTTTGAAAAGAGAAAATCTCTAAGTGAAATTTTCAAAATGTGAGTTTGGCAAAACATCTTTAAATTATTTGGGTCATATTGTAGGGGGTGGTGAATTGAAGATAGATCCCTCTAAGGTTGAAGTCATTGTGAACTGGCCTAAACCCAAATCTGCTACAGAAGTTAGGAGTTTCCTAGGAGCAGCACAATATTGGAGAAAGTTCATTGCTAACTTTTCCTTGATTTCAGCTCCCTTCCATGCTTTAATAGGATTGAATAAGGTGTTTCAATTGGGAGGCAAACATTAGAAAGCCTTTGACACCTTAAAAGAAAAAATTAGTACAACACCAGTACTAGCACTGCTAGATCTTTAACGACCATTTGAGATTAAAACAGATGCCAGTGACTATGCCATGGGGACAGTGTTGATGCAACATGGTAAACCCATATCCTATCATTTTGACACATTCAATTCTACAGTAGTTAATTATCCCACATATGATAAAGAATTTTATGCATTAGTACAGAGTGTGAAAAAGTGGAAACATTACCTCATGGGCAAAGAAACAGTTATACATACTAATCATCAACCACTTCAATATTTACACTCACAAACTAAATTGCAGCAATCAAGACACTATAGGTGGATGGGTTTTCTACAACAGTTTCATCTTGTCATCAGATATAAGAAAGGCATACACAATAAGTTTGAAAATATGTTGTCCAAACCAATCATAAATGCAGCTACTATACTTAAGCATAACTCAGTAATGCATTAAAGCTACATGGAATAATATGCTCAAGATATAGATTTTAAAGATATATATGCAACTTTAAGTCATGGAAAACAAGTAGAAGAATTGGATTATTATGTTAAGGACCAACTCTTGTACCATTTGGAAAATTTATGCATTCCACAAACTGAAAGAGTTAACATAATTCGGGAAGCACATACTTCTCTTATATCAGGTCATTTTGGTGTAGGTAAAACAGTTGTACAACTGCAAAGGTTCTCTTATTGGGCAAGAATGCATGAAACAATTTCTAGATATATTAAAGGGTGTACCATGTGTGCTAAAAGCAAGCCCACCAATAGAAAATTAGGCTTGTACACTCCACTTCCAGTCCCTTCTCGTCCTTGGGAAAGTGTTTCCATGCACTTTGTTGGGGGATTGCCAAAATCTAGGAAAGGTCATGACTATTTATATGTTATTGTGGGCAAGTTCAGCAAAATGTGTATTCTAATACCTTGTAACAAGCATATTACAGCTGAACAAATAGTGAAGTTGTTCTTTCAACATGTATGGGTGCATTTTGGGTTACCCACTTCCATTGTATCTAATCGAGATTCCCGATTTGTTGGGAAGTTTTGGTCAAGTCTTTGGGAGTTGATGGACACCAGATTGAAGAAGAGCACAACCTTTCATCCACAAACAGATGGCCAAACAGAGGTGGTCAACAGGATAGTGATCCAGTTGCTCAGGGGCTATTGCAATAAGCATCCCAAGCTTTGGAATGAACATTTGTGTTATGTGCAACATGCTTCCAACCATGCCAAGCACTCTTCTACACAAAGATCTCCTTTTGAGACTTGTTTTGGTTTTACACCAAGGTCTCCTTTGGATTTTGTCTTTGGAAAAGACATAGCAGCTGATGGACACAGTGATGTGGACAAAGCAACCAAGTTCATTGAACAGATCCAAGAAATTCACTAGGTAGTGCAGGAACAACCGAAAAAGAGCCAAGCCAAGTACAAGGTAAGGCATGACAAGCATCGAATTGAGCATAGCTTCCAAGTTGGTGATCAAGTCTGGTTGTACATCATCAAAGATAGAATGCAAGGTGAAGGTAAGAAGATGAAGCCAATAAGGTATGGGCCTTTCAAGATACTTGAGAAAATTGGTGAAAATGCTTTTCGCCTTGATTTCCCAGCTTATATGCATATCTCTATTCAGTCATTAATGTAGAGAACTTGAGACTATATGAACCTTCATTGATTGAAGATCTTGAAGAGCAAAGTTAGTTGCCCTATATTTATGATCTGTTGCCTAAATATCTTAATGAGTTGCAGGAAGATATAGTTCTAGACAGGAAGGTGAGAACTATGCGCAGAGGGATTTTGAGTACCTCAGAATTGGATTCAAAGGTTTAAAACCAAGCAGTGCACGATGGATAAAGATTGGACAAGTGAGGAAGCTATATCCTCACTTGATCGATGCTTAAAAACCAACTTTTGGTGGTCCAGAATCTTTTTCAGTGGGAAGGTGTGATCCAAAATGGATCCTAAACACCCTTTAAGTCTTCAAACATCGAAAACTATCGCATAAGAAGAACCTATAAAAATGGTGGATTACACTATCGGGAGTGAAAAACACAAGGAAACAATGGAAATAGAGCCTATTAGAGGTCAAAACAGCTTTGCACAGGAGTCGCCAGATCTGGTCGATCAACAGTCCAGATCCGATCGACATATCGCAATCGACGGTGACAAGCGGAGATTATTGAAGGTGACCATATAACAGTTGCGATAGTGATCAGCACAAGTAAATGAGGACAATCGATCAAGCACGCAGATCGAAGGCCCAGGTTAACTCGCGATATCGTATCGACAAAATACAAAGGAGCAGGGCCGATATATATACTACTACGATAGCCGGACTCGATGGAGATATAGATGATATTTTATATAATTTGAGATCCGAAAAATGACATTTTCCTTGTATTTTGCATTTTCGTTGAATAAACGAAATGCAAAGGAAATGCGAATAAAACGATGAATCCAGACCTGAAAGGGATATGCATGCAGATATATATGCTTCGAGTTCCGTAATGGGCAGGATTTCGGGCAGGTAATCTCTGTACGCCTTCACTGCCCAAAATGAATCTCAGTTGTTAGATAAAGATCACACAGGTCAATGGTGGATATGTGATCGCGATATAAAACTGGACCCAATGGAACTTATAGATGCAAATGTATAACATTTCAAGTCTGCCATAAAGCCATTTTGTGGGATTTTCAGTGTTTTAAAGTATTTTTCAAATACAAAGGGAAAACCACAAAATGGGGATTTGTGACATGCGATAGCAATTTAAAGGTAGACCTGATGGAAAATAGGCGGAATTCATAATATTTGAAGTCCGATGAACAATGATTTGGTGATTTTTTCCCGTCTTTTACAGTGTTTCTATGTGTAAACAGAAAACGTTATTTTTGGGGATTTCAAAGGCTTAATGGTCCCTTCCATTGTAGAATAGGCGACCACCTTCCCTAAAGATGTTATGCCATGATTGCTAATGGTCAAAAGGGGATTTGAATGGACAGAGGCTGGGAGCCAGAGAGACCGAGAAGGGGAAACAAATAGACATTGCCAATTAGCTTAAAAGCCACAAAAGACAGAAGATAGGGACAAGCAGTACTGAGACAAAGAGAAATAGAGACAGAGAGTGAAAGAAAGAGTATGTGTACTTAGAGAGGCTTGAGGGATTCAAGCAAACCCCTACTCTTTGTATCTGTGTGTTGAGACTAAATTTGAGCTCACATTTTGTAAAACTCTACTCTTGAAGACATAATAGAGAGGTCACCACTAAAGGCTGGACCATGAGACATAGCCCAAGAGTTTTGGGTGAACTCCATATTAAACTTGTTGTGTTTATGTGTGTTTGTCTGTTATGCTTCTCTAACTGCTCAATTGTCTATATTGTTTGCAATCTTATCGATCCATTTCATTAAGTAATATAGGACAATCTGTGCACATGAGGCTATAATACCTTAAAAGTAATCTAAGATCTTAATTTCAGATCATTCAACAGATCCATGCGCAGTTGAAAAATATTTGCCTTGAGATGCAAAGTCTCAAGCAGGATAGAACAGTTCGACCAGAGGTGCGCGAAGAGGTATGGTGCCTAAAATGAAAGGGTCAGGGGCATGACAAAGACCATTGCCCGGTCTTTGCGAACTACATTGTAGGCAGAGGACCAATGCCTTTGAGGCCGGAACCTCAGGAAGGACCAAGCATGGGGCTTGCATTGTGGTGCACTATATGTCAGGTAGCAGGAAAACATGCCACAGATAACTGTCATTTGCTGCAAAAGTTTGTACAACATCGCAACAACTGTTCAACAACTTCTATAGGTCAGTAGGACATGATGAGTGTAATTGCAGAAGATATGAATTGATGATGGATAGAAATCCAACCTATAGGGTGTAGGCAGAAACACGACCCACTAACTAGAGTGCGAGGATGGCACGGATAGGCTTTCAGGGGCACGGATGAGGCCGAGGTGGAGGAGGACCTGGAAGAGGTCAGGGACAACTTATCTACTACAATTGCGGAATACCAAGACATTATGCCCGTGATTAAACTAACCCAACATGTTCGTCATGCAAGTATTTCACTATGTTTGATCATAACATAGAAGATTGTCCTACGCTGATAGCAAGGATACGTGACAAGTGGCGCTACCACCTCAGCCGACTCAGAACCTGCAAATGATGAGGTTTGAGCTGCGTGAATAGGATATGAATGTGAATATAGTGCTCCGAAGTGGAATCACAATAGGAAATGATAAGGGTAAACAACCCAAGGATGACACATGGGTTCGCAAAGCTTCGGCGAAGGAGACTGAGTTCGATTTGGAGCGCGCACGTGAAACATTCATGGAGGTGAAGAAGAGCTTCCTTGAGGCTTCCACCTCAGGGAGCATGGATAAGCCTGATAAGGAGATGGACCCTTCTACACTTACAACCTTCCTGGAGACCTGCATGAAGTTATTGCGCGATAGTAAGGCTGTGAAGGGGCTACAAGAGCTTATAAACAGATGCGCGGGAAATATTCTGGGTGAGCCGCACGTAGTACGAAAGATGGGTAAGCATAAAACAAGGATGGGATGGGAGATGAGGCTGACCGCATAGATAGGACAGTATGAAATGGATCAAGTTATTTTGGACCTTGGGTCATATGCGAACGTCTTATGGACGCAGACTTGGGAATGGATGGGGAGACCTATGCTACAATGGTCTACAATTCAACTAAGGATAGTGAATCAACAAAAGATCATCCCCATGGGGCGGCTACAAGGGGTGACTATAGATATTGAAGGTGCGAGCACACTGACCGAGTTTGAAGTAATAAAATTATGGATGACAGCAACACCTATCCTGCGCTCCTTGGAATTGATTGGGCTACTGATATGAACTGGGTAATCAACCTAAAGAAGCGAAAGATGATATTTGAGAAGAAATCACTCTGCGAAATAATACCCCTAGATCCTATTGAAGGATCATGCTATACTGAACCAGTCTGCGATTATGAGAGCGATGACGATCTAGATTGTATCTATAAGATAATAGCGCGAGACCAAGATTGGGTGAATCCAACGGCGGATGGATGAATTACATGGGATCGAGAGAGTTCCTGTACCTCTGACTTTGATGAATAATTAGAGCGCTAGCAGAATCGGATACAAGAAGTAACTACACTGAGCTGTAACATGATGACCCAGTCGCGGCGCTGTGTGTCATCAAAGGTAAGGAATCTGCCCACTTATGGTGGCCTGAATGATGTAGATATCTTTTTGGATGCATTTGAGGGGGAGGTACCAGAAAAACATCGCTTCCAGGCATTGGACTGGGTACTATGCGCTACGCCCACAAGGTGGTGGGGTATGCACAAGGGAAGCTTTGATGATTGGTGCAAATGTAGGAGGATGATGAGAACATGCTTTAGGAAGCTGAAGGTACAACTAACAAGAAAATATGATGGGCAAGATGATCCGTGCGAGCACTTGGCCAAATGGGCTCAGGGTTATGGAGAGAAGCACCAACCTGAATGGGTGCACTTGTTCTATCACACCCTGGATGTCATCCCGATGAACTGGTATGTAGAAACAGAGCTTCACCATGGTATAGGTGAATGGGATATTCTGAGTGAAGGATTCATAATGAAATTCATCTTTGAAGATGGGTTTAACTATATTGACGAAGCACTACAAAAGATGAAAGCAACAATCTTTAGGATACCACAGGATCCCTTGGACCTGATTAAGCCTGAGTGGGCTACTTAGTTGAGTCACGTGTTGGAATGCTATAACGTAACTACTAAATAAGAGGATGAGGACCCGTGAAATATTAACATCCCTGAAACAGAAGGTCACCGCGAGGTTAAAGGATCACATATTGAGAATCCTGATATAACCACACCGTTGAAAACGAAACAAGTAAACATTGGTACGGAGGTAGAGCCCAAATTCATGAAGATTGGAGATTACTGGGATGACGCAACGGTGGATAAAGTCGCTGAATTACTCCGTGAATACCAGGATTTGTTCCCTACCAAGTTTATGGATTTAAAAGGGATAATCGGGGACCTAGGTTTTATGAAGATCATGTTGAAGCCCGATGTGAAGCCGGTTAAGCAAAGACCTTACCATCTCAATCCGAAGTATAAGGATAAGGTCTGCTTAGAGATAGACAAGATGCTCCCGACAGGGATGATTGAACCTATGGAAGAATATGATTGGGTAAGCCCAATGGTGGTACAAGAGAAGAAGAAGAAGAAGGATGAAACAAGGATCTGTGTGGATCTCAGAAAGCTGAATGATGCTTGCATACATGATCATTTCTTGACTCTGTTCACTGATGAAGTGTTGGACAATGTAGGTGGCCAGGAAGCATATTCCTTTACTGATGAGTTCTCTGGGTACCATCAGATTAAAATCGCGCTGAAGGATAGTAGCAAGACAACCTTCGTGACTGAGTGGGGTTGTTTCCAGTACACTCTAATGCCATTTGGGTTGAAGAATGATTTTGCGATTTTCTCACGCGTAGTCATTGCTATGTTCAAGGAGTTTATTCATAAGTTCCTGGAAGTATACTTTGGTGACTGCACTATGCTTGAGCTGGTGAAAAACCATGTAGCAAGCTTGCGCTTGATGTTGGATACCTGTCAAAGATACCAAATGGCGCTCAATCTGAAGAAGTGTTTGTTTTGTGTTCCTTATGGGACCTTGCCGAGTCATGTGGTTTGCATACATGGAATGATGGTAGATCTGCGAATATCATGGTGAAACTAAACTTGGAAGCAACGAGGAGTGTGAAACAGTTGTGCGCTACCCTAGGAAATATAAGATATTACAAAAATTTCATCAAAGGCTATGCCCAGATCACCGCGCCTATGGAGAAGTTGTTGAAGAAGGATGTCACATTCTGCTGGAATGAGGACTGTAAGAAGAGCCTGGATGTATTGAAAGAAAATATGGTCACTGCACCAGTCCTATTCTTCCTATATTGGAAGAAGGAGTTTCATGTACATGTCAATGCGTCATGTATAGCGCTGGGAGAAGTACCGACACAAGCTGGCAGAGGATACTTGGACCATCCAATCGCATTTGCAAGCAAAAGGTTATCCAAGGTGGAGAAGAACTATTCCACCACCAAGCGCAAAGGGTTAGCCATGGTATACGCGCTCCAGAAGTTTAGACACTACTTGCTTGGTGGCCATTTTAAGATGTATACAAATCACTTCACACTAAAGTACCTGGTCAAGAAGCCTGTGTTGGGGGGAGAATCTGTAGGTGGATGTTATTGTTCCAGGAATATGATTTTTAAGTCATTGTGAAGCCTGGATGATTGAACGTGGGACCAGACCATCTATCATGCATCAAAACAGGGGAAGAGCCCACTAATTTGGAAGAAGGATTACTTGAGCGCAACTCTTTGTAGTACGCGTCGCAGATGGTCATTTTGAGGATATAATACACTTCTAATGACAGGAATTGCCTTGAAGGGATACACCAACCAACATAAGAAGGAGTTAGTGGTGCGCGCAGTAGATTTTCTGTCATTGCTGGGCATTTGTATAAAACGGGGTCTGATGAGATATTGCGAAGATATGTACCCGAGTTTGAAAGAAGCAGAATCCTCGCGGACGCTCATGGGGGCACCACGGGAGGACATTATGCAGGAAGAGAGACGACATTAGAAGATTCTATGCATAGGGTTGTGGTGGCCAACTCTCCATCAGGATTCAAAAGCTTGCTGCAAAGCATGTGATGTGTGTCAAAGGACTGGCAGTCCATCGCGTAGGGATGAGATGCCTCTGAATCCATAGATGACGTTACAACCCTTTGAGAGATGGGCGAGAGATTTTTTGGGACCCATTCAGCCCCAAGGAGAGACAGGAGTGAGGTACATTATCACCGCGACGAAGTATTTGACTTGTTGGGTGGAGGCGCAACCTGTGAAGGATTGCAAGGGCACCACTGCTGCAAAGTTCCTTTTTGAGTATGTACTGATGCGATTTTTCTGTCCAAATATTTTGATGAGTGATCATGGTACACACTTTCTGAATGAGACGATTAGCGTGCTAACAGAGGAATTTCAGGTATATCACCAGAAGAGCACACCTTATCGCCCATAGGTTAACAAGACAGTGGAAGCATTCAATAAAGTGCTAGAGAATGCGCTAACCAAGGTTTGCAATGATCAGTGAAGTGATTGGGACCTACGCATACCCGCATAACTATGGGCCTATCGGACAACATGCAAGAAGTTGATTGGACAAACACCCTTTAGGCTTGTATATGGTGTTGAAGTAGTGATGCTTATGGAATATATTGTGCCTAGTCTACACATAGCGACACTCATAAGTATGACAGGTCACAGAGCCCTGGAGGAAAGGCTCACACAACTGGATGAGCTTGAGGAAGAGATATATCTAGTTGGATTTCACTAACAGGTCCAAAAGCAACACGAAAAAGCATGGCATGATCGGCACATTAAGTTGTGCATCTTTAAGGTAAATGACCTGGTTTTGTTATATGACATCAAGTTTGATAAATTTCTAAGGAAATTCAGAATGCACTGGTTAGGACCCTATGTCATTAAGGAGATTACCGATGGAGGAGCCATACAGCTGGTCAAATTGAATGGAGAACCCTTCCCAGGAAAGGTGAATGGTAGTCGATTGAAGCCATACACCAGCGGTCCGTCCATGTCACTTCATGAAGGTAGCATAGTCTTAGCGCTCCAGATAGTTGAAAGGAGGCATGGAATTATAAACAACACTGTCCGGGTTGGGGAGCTGCATGATTGGAAGATTGTGCGAAGCAAGGAAGTGTCACAGGGTTTGCAACAACGCAAAGGGAGTTGCACTACCAAGGGGAAAATTGCGCACGCTGGCTGAAAAGTGACTGTTAAAGTCACTATTCATGATTTGATGGTAGAAATGCGTCCAAATGGAGTAGGTGACCAGCATTTAAGACAAAATTTATGGCTCAGATCTTTGAAAAATTGTTGCCAATCCAGCATTAATGAACTGAATTTGGGGGGAACGATCGGATTTGAATGAAAAATGCCCTATAAATTACAAGTGGTTGTTCAGCGAAAAACACTTGGCATTTTGAGAATTGAGTTGTTGAGCTCTCAGTCACACATGAACCGAGAATTCTTCGAGGCTTTGAAAGCAACTCCAACATTTGAAAACTTACCAAAGATGTCGCAAGCACTATTGGAAAGCGTTATGTCAGTACCCACATAAGCCATAGATAACGAAGCAGAGGAGTCGGTGCCGTAAGTTGAGATGGAGGCAGAAGTAGCTGCTTTGGAGGTCGCCGAAGTCCCTAAATCACCGAGGACACTGAGACCAAAGCCGACCCCAACTAAGGAAATCACGAAGGATAAGAAGGGAAAGCATCCTGTCATACCAGTGTGCGCATCACCAAGGAGAAACCCATTGAAGCCCACCACATAGGAGAAGGGCAAAGCCATCAACTTAGGGCCGGAGGAGGAATAATTCGAAGACATCCCGATGGATGATGAGGATGTGGGTGTTGATGTGGAGGAAGTTGAAACCCAAGGGTGCTGACCCTATTACTCGGTTGCTTGAGTATTTCCTTCCGCACAAGGGCAAGAACAAGGTGCCAAAAGACATTGATGAGAGTTAGAACCCCTTGTAAACCCCTCTTCTTTCGGATGATATTGTTTTCGAAGAATCACAATTGGGGCGGGTTCCTCTATTGAAACTTGAAAATTGGGACTTAGTTGATCACAAGAAGTTCCCACACCTGGTGACCAAGCTGTTGATGCATCACATCATCGATACAAACACCAGAATGACCACATTAGAGCCGCAAAGGTGGCTCAGAGGAGTGGACAAGGCAGGGTTGCTCAACCTACTTTGGGTGTCGCACTACAACCACAACTTGGTTAAGGCATTGGTCATCAAGAAATCGCTATGCTTGGTGCATGATGGGTGTCTGTGGCTGGAGGAGCCAATACCCATCATAGATAGATTGATTCACAGGATAACGTGATTGCCTTACACAGGAGAGAATCTGGCCATGATATTTTGTGGAAAAGGTGGTGAGCAGGCCCTCGCGGAATCCATGAAAGAAAAGTTTAAGCTAGTGAAGAAGCTCATGGGTATGCCATATCTAGCATTTGTGACCCTGCTATAAAGGTAGGTACACATATTTTAGCAGGGAAACTGATGAGGAAGTGTCACGCCGATGAGGTGCTGACACCTATCGTAGCCTTAGCAGCCCAGTGCGCCGAAGGAGTCCAGTTAAACTGGTCAGACTATCTTCACGAAGAGTTCCTAGAAAACTGCCATGAAGTGCAGGAGATCAACAAGACATTCCACTACACATGGCTCTTACTGTCAGTTGTGCTGGTAGCATGGGAGTTGCCAGAGGATAGTCAATTCCCTTCGGTCGCGCCAGACCTACCAGAAGAAGTGAAGTACGCTTCACTGTGGGCAACCAAGGATGCATAGTGAATCAAGGACACCAAGATCTTCTAGATCTTGATGGAGATGAACATTCGCATAGCTATCAATTGCAAACCGCGATTCTCACCTACGGTGTACGCCAACCTGCAGGGATATGCAGAGTTTAAAGCATACTTTCACCATGTGTCCATCAAGGCGCGGAAGGACCCTGCGAAGAAATGGTATGACTTGCCTTACCTAGCAATGGATGACGCCATTGATGCGGTTCTTGATCAATGGCCGGCAGAGTGGTGTGCTACAATAAACTTGGCAGTGGGAGGAAGCAAGTTCACCGCACAGAGAAAGAAGGAGGAGGCCAAGCTAAATATGTCTTAGTTGGCTGAAAAGAGAAAGAAGGAGGTCGTTGACAAGGCCTAGGCAGATCGCAAGGCCGCACAGAAGACATCAAAGCAGACAGGTGGAACAGAGTGGGGCTCTGACAAAGGTGTGAGGTCACCTTCACCCAAGACAAAAGAGGAAATAGATGAATAGATAAAACAACAGGATGCAGACCCTCAGGAGACATCTACCCGCATCAAGCACCCAAGGGAGCAGGAGAAAGAAGGGTCCAGGAAGAAATCGAAGGCTACCAAGACATCACTGGACCCTATCACTCTAACAGAGGGTGATTTGCATGACATTGGTGAAATGGTGCGGGATGTCATTGCGGAGGCCCTACAACAGTTTGAGCAACAAAAACAAAGAATCTTGGGGTCTATCCAGATAGGTTTAAAGGAGCTGTAGACCTATGCATCGCATGTTGGCACAGTGTCTACCAGCCTAGCTATCGGCACTTCAGAGGATGTGGAGATCCTGTGCGCGAAGGACTCTAGTGCGATAGTGTTGCCTGATGGAGCACTGGTCACATAGAACGAAGCTGATAGGCCCATTATCAGCGCCCTAAAGGGAGTAGGGTTGAATCTAGCAACGCTCCTTGGTGAAGTGCTCCACCTCTTGCAGGATGGAGTGATTGTAGAGCTAAGGGCCCGTGAGCACTGTGCCCTCTAGGTAATCAATGAACAACCAATCAACAACGAGAAGATGACACTACAACGAGACTCTGCTATCACCGTTTTGATCGAGGAAACCAATCAGAACAAGCACATTATGCAGGTCGTCGAGGAGGCATGCCGAATGGTCCCAGAGTTGACCATTCTTGAGGAGGATCCAATTGAGGTGCGTGTCCGTAAGCTGGCTACGGGGATGTGCAACACTCGTACTGAGATGTCGAAGGTTCAGTTGGAGTTGAACATGCAAATCATGGAATTACAATTGAAGGCCCAACCTTCAACTCCGCCAGAAGTGAAGGAGCAATGGGAAAACGCTATCATAGAAGCAGTAGCGGAGTGGACAGTGCAGTATAAGACTACACGCAACTTTTTGAGCAGTTGTTTGAGGTCTTGAAAATCTTGCAGGACGACCCCAATGTACAATGACTAGAGATGGAAGTACAACAATGATATGAAGAGGTCAAGCACACAACGCAAACCACCGTGCTGACAAAAAAACTAGCAAAGCTGTAGGAGGCCAAGCAGCTGAAAGAACAGGTGGATGCAATGTTTCACAAGGAAGCAGTGATGAAGGCAAGACTGAAGCCATGACTGGATGAATCCTACATAGTGACAGGCTCTATTGAAGGAAATCTTGCAACTCTGCAAGCAACGCAGCAAAAACTTTAGGTCAATAGTTTAGGAGAAGTGATCGAGCAGATGGTCAAAGATACGAAGCATGCGACCGTACAGTGCATTGTTGAGGTTGCAGTCATATGAGTTGAAGTGGAAGGGCTTCGCGCAAGATCTCCATGCCTACTGAGTGACTTGAGGCAAGTCACAATGTTTGTGTTGTGTGCCTATTGGGAACAGGATCCCCCAAGGACAGTTTTAGGGCTAAAATCCCATGTTTTGGGTTGAATTTTGTAATAAACTTGTAAAGACTCTGCATTTTGTGGTTGCGGAGCGTGAAAGTGTCATGAGTCATAAAGGGTTGTCCACCCTTATTGTTGAAAAGTAAATTCGGTTGTAAAAGATCTACCCATGTTCATGGACCATGGGATTGTATAAAAAAAGCTAAGTAAGCTCTAAGTAGTTTTTAATTAGTTCAGATAAGTTTTAGAGAGCCATAGCTCTAAAGTAAGAAGTCTAAGTTTCAAGTTGTAGCATAGGTAGAGGCTCTGTAGCTGAGTGCACAAAGGCCTAGGGTGGAAGTTCGTAGCTGAGTGCGCAGAGCCCTACAACTGTGTGCGTAGGGCAGATAGAGTCTGTAATCACTTGAAGATATCAATAAAGAGAAATATTATGCAATTTTTGTGTCTTTGTTCCGGTCAATGCATCTTGTCATGTTGAGTATGAATTTCATTTATAATGCTTATGTGATGCGTGAATGTATGTAATTACGTTGAATAAATAAATGCAAGTAAGGATATCTATTTACGTCGTGCTAACTATGATTCTCTAATAAGATAACTAAGATTCTTAAGATAACTTGACAATCTATGCAATATGCTGCCTTAGAAGCACAAAAGTATCTGAATCGAAGGTTAGGCCTGTGCGAAGGTGAATCGTACCGTTTCGTGGAGGTACTAAAGGCTAGAATAGAGGGCTATTCTAGAAAGCCATAGAATTAAGTTACTTGCGCGAAGATAGGAGTAGAAGGAATAAACCGACGTCACAACCATCTCAAGGTGCAGAAACTTGGTTCCAACATCCCCCCATATTGCTTCGGGTGAGACTTGAGTCCACTCTTCGCGGGTTAATGCCAAAAGGGCCAGTGGTGTAGGGATTTGTTTGGCTAATTAATGCTAAACCTGGGTCAGGCACCCTCAAGCCAACATGAACCATAAACTCTCTCCTAATGCCCTCCTGTGCGCAGAATTCAGAAAAACCACCATCGATGTACTCATCACCATTGTCTGACCTCAAGACTTGAATCTTCCTACCTGTCTACTTTTCCACAAGAGCTTTGAACTATTTAAAGTAACTGAAGACCTTAGTTTTGATCTTCAGGAAATATATCCAAGTCCTCCTAGAGTAGTCATCAATGAATATAACATAATACAACCACTAACATCAGTATGAATCAAGTCTAGTATACCTGGTAATATGTTGTTGCTCGCTGGTAATGGTAAGTTAGTGTACTTTCCCAAAGAACACCCTTTGCAGACCTCATAATGCTACACACTGAAATCAAGAACTCCAGTAGTGATCTCCCTTAGTGCTCTTAAAGCTCCACGATGCATATGCGCCATCATCTGGTGCCATAACTCACATAGGTCTCTGCTGTTGCTGGTACTAGCGTGAGTGCTACTAGATTTTCTACTCACCAATGCTCCTACCGACTGAAAACTAAACTTGTATAGTTTCCCAAAGAGAACTCCAATCACTTTGTGCGAAGTGATCGAAGCTCCCCTAGGATGCATCAATACCTACTCTCTTGAGAAAGTGACGTCAAAACCCTTCTCCTCCATAGAAGACACTGAAATTGAGTTCTTCTTCATCCCCAGAACATATAAAACACCCATGAACTTCAAAGGAGGCAAAGACTCCCTCTAAAAGGTCACAATCCCCACACCAACAACTCTCACAGTGTGGTCATCTCCTAGTACAATCTCAGTATCAAATTCCCTCTCTGCAAGCTCTGAAAAAAACTCTCGTGCACCAGCCATATGGTGGGAGGCCCCATTGTCTATGTACCACACATCGAATGATGTACTTCTATTAGATGTAGAAGTAATAAATGCAAATTCCTGGTCAAACTATGAAGCAAACTACTCCACCTCTGCTGAAGCTGCAATACCCTTCTTCCCCTTTTTCTTCCTCTCAGGACACGTAGCAACATAGTGTCCCATCTTCTGACATGCCCAAAATTTGACTTTGGAAATATTCGTATCTTTCTTCTTCTTCTTCTCCTTTCCCTTAGCCCCATCTGATGAGGCCCCTTTCTTGGCCTTCCCTTTGTTCTTTCCCTTAGATGTCAAGGCTACATCCTCCTCATCTGCTATCTTCACCCCACCACTATCAGTCTTCTATATCTCATGTTGCACACAATCATCCCAGAATCTGTCCCAATTGGGAAGATTCTCTCTAGAGGTAACAACATCTCCAAAGACCTCCCAAGACTTAGTAAGTCCCGCTATAACTATCCTGACTAACTGTGTGGGTGCAACTGTCTCACCAATAGCATTCAAATCATCACATACTTGTTTGACCCTACCAAGATAATGAACTACACTTTCAGCCTTTGTCATCCTGATGTTCTTAAATTGTTCTTTGAGTACCATCTTCCTGCTCTCATTGGTACTCTGATAGAGAGTGGTTAGAGTTGTCCACATCTGATATGCATATGTGTTTCCTCTCACATGAGGAACCACATAATCCTTCAGACTTTCCATCAATATCCTTTTTTTCCTTTGCGTTATTTTTTGTTAATTCTCTATAGTAGTAGGAGGTACAACCACTTGTTGCACTATGTCCTAAACTATTTCCTCCTCAAACATTGTTTGAATTATGTCCTTCCTGTTGAAATGTACAACGAGAAATGCTAAAAATAGCACTGCTATAAATAGCGGGATATAAATAACAGTTTAGCCATTGGAGATCTTAGCTACAATGGGTGAAAAGTGAAAGTGCTAAAAATAACTTTTCTAAAAATAGCATTTCGAGATCCCTTCTTATTTTAGTCAGTCCTGGACTAAATATAGGAAGTAAAATTCGAATTTTATATTAAAAATAGTTTGTAAATTGATTAATTAATTCATCTTGAGTTAATTAGTTAAGGAATTATGAATTTGAAGTCTATGTGAGGACATGCAACAATTTTTCTCATTTGATTGAGGGATTTATCCATTAGTTAAAGAGATAAGAGTGAGTTGTAATTAGTTGGCTCAGTTAACTGAGTCAAGTCCAGTTAGATTAATTTAATAGTTTGTTAAATTAATGAGAGTTCAGTTAGTTAATGCTTGCATGCATGTAACTACTGTATTTCAGATCACTGAACATTCACTCATGGATAACTCATGCATGTCAGTTTAGTCAGAGACCCAGTTGAGATTAGATGGAGGGACAATGTACTATCAGTTGCTAAGATATTCCTTGGTGAATATTCCTTGCATGCATAAGGAATATTATTCCTTGAGGATTGTGCAGTTGGACCTGAGGTTACAGTGAGTGTGATGAGGCCAATTCACACATGTGATATCATTGGACCCCAATCAAAACTGCGCAAGGAAATAAGAGGCTTGGAGGGCTTGAGGAAGATATATTCTATGTCTATTGAGTGTGTGAGCTTAATTGTTTGATTGTAGAGAGACTAGGATAGCTTGAGAGCTGATTATTTTTGTAACTTGAACAAGATTTCCACTTGTATGATAATACAAAGTTGGGGTTTTAGGCTGGTGCTTTCCCCAATGTTATATCTTCTATGTTATGGTTGATTACTTCTCATTCTTAGTTATATTTGTTCATGCTTGATGTTGCTCATGTTCGATTAAGCTTCTGCTCAATTGTTTGTAGAAGTAGATCAAGTGTTTTGATTTAGTACATTGCATTACCAGGCGATCTACATTGGGAAAATCTACACTTCCAAATGACATAGTTAGATATCCCGTCCAGTCTGTCCTCCCTCCTTAAGAACATGGCCATGGCTACTGTCCAAAATTTACAAAACCAATAAAATGGAGAATTGAACTTTCCAGCACACCTTGCTATCCCAAAAATTCAGTCTATGTGAAATTTCACCTTGCTCTCCCAAAATATCAGTTTGTTGTCCAAAAATTCAGTTTGTTGTCCAAACCATTATTTGTTGTCCCAAACTATTGTCTACTGTTCAAACTGCAATTTTCAGCCTGTAGCTCTTATACCATGTCGAAATTCGATGACTAAAAAAAGTTTCCAACAATACCAACTCAGTTTTAATTTCACCTTATTACTCCCATTCAATTAAATTCCCTTTCCCATAAACATACATTCAACATACAGAACTATGGAAATGAAATTTTTAGATTAAAACACATGGGACTTTCAACACATGTTGCAAATAAATATTGACATAAGTAGACCAGCAACACACATAAAAATACACACAGATTTTTGGTCGACTTAGACCCAGGCAAAACCCTTTCAATCTTCTCCAGGAAAACCTATTAGAGAGCTCTTCAAATTTATTTATCTTTCAAGTTTAAGAAAAATACATTTGTAGAGAAAACAAAACAACAAAATACAACTTATCTCTTCAGCCCAAAACTCCTTGAAAACCGTGCCTACTTTGCCTCGATTTCTGTGCCCACTTGAAGCTGAAAATATGTACTGTACAGATACAATTGTATGGACTATCTCATACATATTTTTTTTCCAAAAAATTCTCTTGAACGGCGTGCATCTCAACATCATTCAATTTTGTTTTTACTATACCTTATGTTGTCTTCTAAACCTGGATTTCCATGCCCAACTTTTCCCAAAAATCACTCCTTTAGCTTGCTGCAACAAATTTCTTCTTCATAAATTTTCTCTAGCTTTCAACCTCCTTTCTCTGATCTGCTCATGCAGGATGAATGCAATCTCTCTTTTCTTTTCCCCCTTTTGTTTCCCTAAATGACTTTTGGCAACACTAAGATCTGATGGCTCGGATTCATTTAGATCAAGGGATGAGAATACATGTGCATTTAACTCTCACTTTCCATTCTTTAACTCACCCATTAAATAAAGTACCCACATTGTACTTTATCTCTAAAGTCACTTTTCACTTTATAATTTAACATTGACTTTTCCACTTATAATGTCACTTTCACTTTATAAAGTCACACATAGGAATTCAAAAAATCATAGCAGGAGCTCAAGGGTCACGAGGAAATTCAAGAATCACATGGGACATTAGAGGTCACCTCATTTGTTATAAATACACCCTCATAACTCGAGCAAAGGGGACTTTGGACTTTTCACCTTAGCTTTTGTAGCTTGGCATAGGAGAGAATATATTTATTTGGCAGAGCAAGTGGTGAATTAATGTTCCACTATTGGGGATAGTGTGGTAACATTATAATTGTATATCTTGGGAATTTTAGTTAATATATGAAGCTCTCAGAGCTGGCACACTTTCATGCATATGTCATGAATTATTGTGAGACTATTATTTCATTGTTTGTGATGTATGTTTATGTTAAGACACACAAATGAAAATGAAATATTTTGTTGGATTTAGTATGCATCTTGTTGAATGTGCCTTATTACATAATTTTAAGATAATTTTTATCTTGTGAATACTTTGCAGGTTAATCGATGATTCTCCTTTCATGCTCTTGTGTGTCTCTTTAAGGATAGTACTATTAATTTTATTTTAGAGGCTTGCTCTCTCTTTTCCCTTCCATGAAATAACCTTATATACATCACAATCGTATGCCTCACAGTGTCAACTTTCTTGCTTGATTCAAATATTGTTTGCATAATCTCTTATGTTGATAATTGTAGCCAAGGAAAATTCCTAAGAATGATGGCAACCGACATTATTTTCTAGTTCAAGTTCCTACTCCCAACAATGTGAGGTCTAATTGGGACTTCATACCGGGGAGACTCCCTTGATTGATGGATTTCCAACACCGTCAATAGTTGGCGCTAGAAGGAGGGCCAAATGATAAGTTGAGCTTGTTAAGTTTGTTTTGAATCTCTTATCTTGAATGGCTCATTCTCAAATTTTACTCATGGGATATTTTTCTAATAGATCCAATCTTAAACTTTCAATCCCTGTGGAACCTTTTTACAACTTGTCTCAATTAAGGTTTGATGGCAAGGGTGAAATATCCATAGATGAACATACATCTCATTTTCTCAAGTTTTTTGAATATCATGAAATCAATTGTGAAGATGTTGCTTGTAAATTATTCACCCTCACTCTTGAAGGTTGAGTTAAACTATGGTGTCATACCTTACCATCTACTTCTATTAAGTCATTTGAATAACCCTTTAAGGGGATTCATCAATCATTTGACATGTATGAATCAATAGAGGATTTTACTAATAGATTTCCTCACATGTTTTATGAGTTTCCTAAAGAAGATATGGATTGGGATTTCTTTTAAGAAAATTTTCAGTGCTCGGTTCAAATCTCCTTGAAGAATTTTGAATCTGAATCCTTGGTTAATAGTGCTCTCCCAACTTTTATTAATCATGAGACACCTCCAATCTTAGAGGAGGAACCTACTTAGTTATTTTTTTCCCTTGTCCTCCTCCATTTTCATTTCCTAACAAGGTTGTCTCTAGTGTTATTGTTGAAGTTCGGAAATCCAATGAATCAAGTTGATGATCCATTCATCCCATCTACATTTTATCTTCATGGTCGACACTGTAGACAGGAAAACTTGGAATGTCCAAATCAGTACAAGCAACCTAATTTGAATATTGATCCCTTGATTCCCCTAGATCATATTGATGTACATAACCAGAATCTTGAATTTGATATCATTAAAAGTGATGTTTCTTCAAGGGATGCCTGAAATCCTCTATTAATACATGTCATGACCCTTTGCATTTTGATTTTCTTGATGAATCTCCTCCACTAGCTAGTTCTTCATATACTTTTAATTTTCAAGTTGTTGGTCCAAATTGTGATTAGGTACTAGGTGGGGCGGCCAAGAGTGTGAAGATGATCTTATTCTCTCTTCTCTCTTTCAAAATCCTCCATATTAAGATAATGTTCCTTCATTATGGGCTAATTTATAATCTTGTGATATTAGCAATCAATCATATGAAATCGATATGTTTAATCAATCTCAAGCGTCGGGCATCCATCATTCTAATAATCATGACTCCATTCATGTACATGGTAATGATTGCCTAGGCACATTGATCAATATTTTTATTTCTCAAGAAGATTTTCTTATGGGAACTTCTTCTTCAACCTACCATCCTTTGTGTCCTATTACTTGCAAAGAATTAACTCATGACAAAGATATGCCCTGCTCTTCAAGTTCACAATCTAATGAGCAAGATCGTGAATTGACACAAGATGGTAAAGCTGCACATGAAGAAGAAGAAAACAATGAAATTATTGACCATCCATTTCATTCATTACAATTTCCAGTCTTGCAAAAAAGTGACCTGATTTTGAAAAGGGGTGATGCAAAAAACACATGTTTTTTTTAGAGCATAGTTTTTGGCACTTTAATTTTTTTTTATGTACATTACATTTTAGAATGGTAGTGATTTTCATGCTGATTTTAAAAAGTGAGTATTCTGCATCACACCCTTTTTTTAAATGACCTATTTTTTGACTTTAAATTTTCTAGTGTATGAAATGTAAATAATTATTTTCTAAATTTGATAGTTTTTGAAGTAGTTGTTTTTGTTGAACAGGTAAATCCCCTCTGCGGACAGAGGCGATCCCACTAGCCCAAAATGGGTCTAGCAACAATCAATTCACGCTGCTATGCAAGTTCCTAGTTGTATACTAAAAGGTGGATTACAAAGACCAACCTGGAATCCAACGCAAATGTCGAAGTAGAGTTGACCCTCCGGCTCCCTTGCTTCAGCAGGTCACAATCCTAGCGATCCTCGCGAACGGACACCTCCACATGCAAAGACCGAGACAACTACAAGCATAAAATCCACCAAAGTACAACTATATTTCATTCAGAAAGGAAACAAATCAAACATCATAATAGGCAATGAGATTGGAACCATAATAGCAGTCGTTTATTAATGAATAATAGGCAGAGAAAGATACAACCAAGGTTCTGACGTTGAACCTATTCTCTGGCTGGGCGAGCAGGTATGTATGCCTTGCAATAGACCTTCTTTGTCTCAGGATTCTGGCAGCATAACCTCCCTATGCTTCAAGACTCTTACTATCACTCCAGACAAGCATAATCACAACTAGCATTACTCCAGAACTCCCTTGTCTAAT
>APFE031034868.1:4746-15469 GCA_000404065.3 Pinus taeda | reverse complement strand
CAAACATGTGAATATATGTGTCGAAGTCGAACATGCTTGAACATCGTCTGATTACCAGCCAATGATGTAAGCTGTTAACAGACGTGAGAGGGGCCACCAATGATGACGATGGCCCTCAAGGTACTATAGGTACAATCCACGGCATGTGAATGAATGAGTCGGTGTCGAACACCTGCGGAGTCATCCGATCGGAGGCCAATGATGAAAACCTCGGGTCGAACACGAAGAACCTGCCATTGAGGCATGCAAGCTCCAAGGTACCTGAAGGGAATCTCTAGGTCACTCCTGGATAATGAGCTGAAGTCGACAGGAAGTGATCTTTATCGAAGGTGGGCCATGATGTTTCCCACATCATCGATGCGAGACGGGTAGAGACAAGTTTTGTTTTGCGTGAAATATCGGAGGGAGGTTATACTTGCAGAGGTCAACTTCTCTTGAACATATCGGCAGCACAATGACGGATTCGGCAGCTTTTGGGGGTCAAATGATCAGAGGGCGTAACGAAAGGACAATGAGCAGATGAGTGGCCAAATAGGATAGCCCAAACCCATGGAGGCAAAAGTGAAGCGAGATGAGATGTCCCCACCAAGACACGAATGCAAACAGTGCCATGTTCAAGAGCGACATATTGTCGATGACGACGATTACGGTTCCTTTATTTCCCCCACCATTTCTGGCGAGTACCCCGATTATTTTTTGATGACAAGCTTGACGGGGATAGCATATGCTTGGAGGGCGTCATTTCGATGGAGCCCGATGTCATTCAATTTTAACGAGCCTGACAAAGGAAGAACTCGGCGTCTTTTCATGTTTAGAGAGTTTGAAAAGACAGCTGAAAAGGAAACTCCTAGGGGGTGCTTTTTCATAAAGTTGTGTCTCTCGAGCCCAAAAAAGTATAAAACAATACTCGAAAGAACTGCCCGACCATTACGATCGAGGAGTACTTTTCATAAATAGTGATTTCGACCTGAAAAAGTAAAGAAGCGATCAAAACCACGTTGTTTCGTAACCATTAACAAGTTTGAAACGACAAAAACCCGGTAATCTTTTTATGTTTTAACAGTCGACAAAAGAACTTAAAACGACCGCCCCTTAGTAACGTTTAACGAGCTAAGAGGAATAACTCGACAATCTTTTCCTCTTTAAACGGTCAGAAAAGAGCTGAAATAAGACCTCCATTTTTATTCTCTTTAGCGAGTCAAAAAGGGAAAAAATACTCGGCAATCTTTTCATCTTTAAACGGTCAGAAAAGAGCTGAAAGAAGACCTCCATTTTTATTGTCTTTAATGAGTCAAAAAGGGAAAAAATACTCGGCAATCTTTTCATATTTTACGAGTCAGAAAAGAGCTTAAAGGTGACTCGGGTATGGGTTCATTTTTACACAAGCTTGAACCATGGAGAACTCTGCTTGGATTCCGTTTCATGTTTACACAAGCTTGAAAGGAAAAACTATGCTTGTTATAAGCTCGCATGCCCTCAGCATGACGACGCAAAACGAGGTACATGCCCCCCAAGCTTCATTGCATTTGACAAAGTGGATGGAATGAAGGTTCACTCTCGAGATCTTGGAAAGACTCGACTTGTATTTTTCGAGATCTTAAGCAAAAGACTCGATTTGGAAAGGGAGTTGTTTCATTTTTTAGTGAGCTTGACACATTAAAAGAACTATCCTCATAACCCTTGTTTCATTTTTTAACGAGCTTGACACAAGATCAGGAACTATGCTCAGCCCGAACCTCATCAAAATGAACAGGAAGTCGGGGCTTCCAAGAACGGCGCTCCCGGTGGGAGGTCAATGTCTCGGAATTCAGGACCCAATGCCCCCAGGACACTATGCACGATGGTGGCATTGCTGGATATAGGCATGAGAGAGGTGGCCACGTAGTTGATCTGGGGTGAGACAGATGCAACTAGTGGATGAGAACCAAGAGGGAAAGGCAATGGTGTCGGAAGGGCTTGTGGATGAACGAACGATAATTGGTCCATCGTCACCATTTTTCCATCGTGTGGAAAGCAAACCACACGGAAAAGTGAAGAAACAAGGGCTCCCATGGCATACACATACTCACGACCAAGGAGAAGACTGAAGTCTAAAGATCCTTGGGTAACCGAGACGTCTATATAGACAGTCTTGCCTCCCAAAGTGATAGGAAACTTTGGAAGGATCCCTAATGGTTGACTCGTTCCTCCGTCAAAAGCGGTGAGGTTCGGTGCGACAGGTACAAGCGATGGGGAACCCAAAGCCTGCCAAGTAGTAACGGGCATAAGACTAACTAATGCTCCTTCATCTAACACAGTGCCAGGCAGCGCTATATGGGAGGCATAGGCGGTGACCCAGAAAGGCACATGGGATGGAAGGGGAGGGGTAGTCAAACGACTCCAATCAAAGGAAACGACCGAACTACTTGGTGGGGGAACCATATGGTTGCCCCCTTGCTCGAAAGGAACCGAATCACAATTCTCCGGAGAGTACGGGATGGGAAAACTATCATCAAGCTCAGGAGAATCCGATGAGACGAGAAGAACATGGGAATTTGACTCTTCCGAAACAGAGTGGATAACACTCTGTCCAACCAATGGTTGGCTGGGAACAGGTTGGGCACAGCCAGGTTTGGGAAGAGGGGCCTGGACAAGAGGAGAATGTGAAACAGTCTCATTGTCGGGAGGCGAATGATCTGCAGCTGCAGATAGACGTTGATATCCAACGGGGAGTTGGGGCGGGGGAGTTGGGAGACTTTCCAAAACAGTAGAGGCTTTATCCATGAGTGGAAAAAGGTGAAGGGGATGATTTCCTTCACAAAGTCTGCACGGGATTCGAATCTTCCCATTCCCTTTACCATTCCCAACTGATGAGGTAACATCGCCGTGACCTTCAGCGGACGATGAAGGGCGGGCCGGATCACGAGACCATACCTCTAAGATCCTGGGAATGCCAGGACAATCACGAAGAAGATGGTCTTCCTTGCATAATCGGTAAGGAAACTTAACCTTCCGCAGAGGAGTGGAAGGGGGCCCGACTTCAGGTGTGCTTGAGGGAACAACAGTTGTGCTTATAACCTCTCTCTTAGGAGACTTCTTCTTCTTGGTCTTCCTCTTCTTCTTCTTAGCCACCTGGTTATTCGAATCGAAACGTTCACCAGGCGAAGTACAAGAAGGAGACGTAGAAGTAGGTGTCGAAGGAGAGAGGTCCACCTTAGGTTCAACATGATGTTGTGCAGGTGGAGGGACTGATGGAGTATCAGCCGACACGGTAGGGACCAAAAAGGTTGAAAACAACCAAACAGGCAACCCGACAGTTAACCTCGGAAGGGATAACGTCGCCATATAAGGAGCACCAACATTCCCAAGAGGAGGGGAATGACTAGGATTCCCATCGGGAGGGGAACTTGGGTTGGTGAACCCTGGAAAAGTTTCCATAGAAAAAGAAACGTACTCAAGCTAACGCACACAAGATATAACCAGGTAATGTTATCGTGGCCGAATAAATTTTAAGACACTGAACTTGACCTTTTCATTTTTTAAGAGTCAAGAAAAGGACAAAAATATGACTCTAGTCTCCTTCGAATATTTAATGAGCACGAAGTGACAAGACACTCACTTACACCTTTTCTTTTAGGGAGTCCGAAAAGGATCAAAAGTGACTGCTCTGGAGAACTAGGCAAGAGGTTTACCAAACAATTCGTAAAACTGCTTATACACCTTGGCAATCAGATGAAAACCAAGGACTTCCCATACTACAGTCAATCTTCCCGAATGTTGTGTTCAGTGCATTACGGCTTGTAAGGCAGCAGACTCAGCTTCCTATGGATAAAAGGTTGTAAGCCTATAGGGGTCTACCAATGTATACGCGATGGTACGTGGGAGCACAATCCGTACTGGCACCTATCGTTTCACCATGGAGGAATCACCCAGCCACTCGACGGTAAGCTACCAGGTTTAAAGACGCTGGAACATGTCTCTAACCTAGACCTCTAGAATATTTGCGTTATGTTCCAATGCGTTGTTAGCTTCATTCAGTTTATTTTACAGTTATCTTCAATTATGTTTCGGTTTTTTGTTCCTACCGTATGTGATCTCTCGAAACTTCCTAAATGCAAACTCTATGCCAAAATTATATCATTTCATTCAATGAACTCTATCTACAGGAGAGTTGAGATCTTTACACAAACAAAATGATCAACAAAGATCCTAATGCAGCTAATAACAAGAAATGAAAGTTTCATTTTCTTTTAAGATAGCATAATGCACTTAACAAACCTCAAGAGATATTCACAAGTGTAAACAAACACAATTCACTCAATGGAAATATTAGAAACCAATTCTGAAACATCAAGGATGACCTGGTCAAAAGCAAGGAAACCAGCAAAGACTTTCAATGAACCATGTGATCTAAGTTCAGATGAAGTCAAGCAAAATCCAAACAAAGCTAGAAGTGAATCACCTCGAAGCAAGAATAACCAAACTTCAACAACCACTAGATGGTGCGGAAAACACAAAATTTGACTGGATTATCAAACGCACAATCCCACAGAGGCTCGACATGCAAAGCCACTAGGTGTTCTAGGCTAGGATACAAAATCGATAGAAAATAAGCAAACAACTGAAGGATAAAAGTAATAACCAGTACACACACGCGTGCTAACACACTTCCAGAAGCTGCAAAAGATATAGAAAAACAAAAATTCGAGTTTAAGGAGCTTTCAACTAACAAACTGGCAAAATTCACAGAGCTGGCGCGACTGTGAATCTGCAACTTGCGTTATTCAGGAATTGGCGCGAGTTCCTGTTGTGCAACATGTGCCAACTGGCGCGATTGTTAAAGGAAAAAACGCGCCAACCGCGTTTGCTGACCCAAAAAATAAATGAGACAAACCAGGGTCGGGCCAACAGTGCTCAGAAGGATCAAACAGCAAATAACAATTTTAAAACTGACCCAGAAAGCTCATTAACTCAGGCAAGCAAGAGAAAACTAACATGCAAGACAAACTCCAAATAGCTTCTCCCCAGCAAAGTCGCCAAATTGTTGAACAGGTAAATCCCCTCTGCGGACAGAGGCGATCCCACTAGCCCAAAATGGGTCTAGCAACAATCAATTCACACTACTATGCAAGTTCCCAGTTGTATACTAAAAGGTGGATTACGAAGACCAACCTGGAATCCAACGCAAATGTCGAAGTAGAGTTGACCCTCCGGCTCCCTTGCTTCAGCAGGTCACAATCCTAGTGATCCTCGCGAACGGACACCTGCACAAGCAAAGACCGAGACAACTACAAGCATAAAATCCACCAAAGTACAACTATATTTCAGTCAGAAAGGAAATAAATCAAACATCATAATAGGTAATGAGATTGGAACCATAATAGCAGTCGTTTATTAATGAATAATAGGAAGAGAAAGATACAACCAAGGCTCTGACATTGAACCTATTCTCTGGTTGGGCGAGCAGCTATGTATGCCTTGCAATAGACCTTCTCTCTCTCAGGATTCCGGCAGCATAACCTCCCTATGCTTCAAGACTCTTACTATCACTCCAGACAAGCATAATCACAACTAGCATTACTCCAGAACTCGCAAAACTAGCTTGTCTAATGCATGAGGACAGACTTTTATAAATGGAGAAGGGAGGAAGATTCAATGCACCAGGATGCCCATTGTGGATCGACATTATCTCTGAAAAGCTACTGAGGATAGATGTCAAGGATAGATGATGACTCTCAGATCAGATGGATTTTTTCCCTCGAAAGACTTCATGATTTGAAAGGAAAAAGCATATGGGTGCGCGTTTGCCAAAAATCATTACCAAACTTAGTTGGCGCGAGTGTTGTTCTAGGACAGAGCGCCAATGGGCACACCCCTTTTTGAGGATCTCAATGATTGGCGCGGATAAGACACTGTGTACCTGCGCCAATGGAAAAAGGGCACTTTTCAGGGATAATTTGCAGAAGGTGTCTTCAGGGAACATGAAGTACATACTCAGGGGACCATAATGCAAGTGTTTTTAGGCTATGTCACTGCCTTCACAGGTCCTGGAAATGTATCCTCCAATGTACGAAATAAGGGGGTAACGGACGGTGACCAAATGGTGACAAATTACTGTGTAACAGTTTTTCTTCAATATTTTCTTGTTTTTTTATTTTAATTTTAATTTTTTTGTAGTGAGTTTTAATTGTTTTGCATTTTAAATAAGAAAGGTCGATATTTTGAATTTTTAGATAAATATATATATTTAAAACATCCTTAATTAATTTTTTCAATCCACAATGAAAATAATTGGTTTTTCTAAAAAACAATATTTTTTAACAATAGACATAAAAATAACCATTTTTAACATAAATATAACAAAAAAACCTACACGTTTTGATAATTTTTTGCTAGAATTGACATGTCAAAATCACAATTTTTATACGAAAATTTTAACTAAAAATGGTTAAATAATAGTTTTTCTATGAATTTCATGTCAAAAAAATAATAATAATCACTTTTTTTTCAAAAAATAATGATTAACTTAAAAATCAATGTGAAAATCACATATTACAAATATTGAATGCATAACAACCTTAATTGATTGATTATTCTTCTCATAAAAAGTCAAAGTCAAAACATTGCAAAGCTTGAATTCTAAGCATAACTTAAATTTAATCAACAATGTCACGTAATCCAAACTCTTCGTCCTCTAGAGTTTCATCATTGTCTTTTTCCACAATATTTTTTGCTTCCTTTTGCTCATTTTCCTCTTCTAATGGATCTTTGATGTCTTTGAATCTCCCAATGTATGTCTTTCCAAACATTTCATGTAATGGTGGTTGGGGTTCCTTTGCCTTTTTTACCACACGTGATTCACTAAAGTCCCCTTCTTCAACCCAATTTCTTGCACTACATCTGGAAGAAATTGAAGAGCATTAATTCTTTGTTGAATGAAATTGCACTGTAATGGATCGTTCTCAATTGCAATGCAATTTCTTCCTTTTTGAAGGCAACATGCTAGTGTTGTACCTAATTATCAAGCACAAAAGAAATAATGAAGTAAATTAGTACAATGACATATTATTAAAAAAAGAACATATTAAAATTCAATTCCATATAATAAAACTTACCTGAGCTAGAAAATAAATCCAGAACCCAATCTCCTTCATTTGAACTTATGTCTATAAGATAGTTAATCAATAATTGTGGTTTTTGATAAATGTTAACTATCTCTCCTTTTGTTTCTTTGTCTTCATGTGTTAGTTTTCTCACAACAGCATCATAAGTCAGTGTTTGGCTATGACTCTTTCCGTCCACCCGATTAAAAATCATAGGCATATGGCTATCATCTTTTGCCCAACTATCGATATGAATGAACTCACAGTCATTTATAAATTCTTGATCTTCATTGCTAAGAAGATTTGACTTTTGCCTGTAACATGAAATGGTAAAAGTTCAATTAACTTGTACATAAATGAATTTTTCAACATTAATCAAATACACATTTTAAATGTCTTACCATGTAAGTTGCATCCTTGAATTTGTTTTCCCCTTGAAGCTTGACAATATCATTGCCAATTGTGTGTCTAAATGAAATGTCAGAAATCTCCATAATGGTGATGATGTCACTTCTACAAATCCTGCAACCACTTTATTAAAAGCTTGATAAGTATAAGGGTCACTATCATAGTAAATGTTTGGAATATTGAAACCATGGGGAATATTTGCAATAACTAGGGCATAATCCCTTTTTGGTATGAGTTTAGCAATGTCTTCACAGTTGCCTTGTATTACTTGACATTGAATAGTGTCTAGCCCATTCCAAATGAAGTGATTAAGAGTTGGATCAAGTTCAACATTCTTAATACGTTGCTTCCTCAATCTTTCGATCTTTATTTTTTCAATAAAAGTCTTGAAACTGTCTAGTGCTCCATTATCTTCCTTCCTCATCTTTTATCAAATAAACAAATATATGTGTAAGTTTTAAATTAAAAATAGTACACAGATGAATAAAAATTAATGTATAAATCAAGATATATTTTTAAATGCAAGATAAAAAGCTTTTAATGTTGATGTAGAACTTGAATCTGGATAGTTGCGTACAACATCATCCCAACTATCTTCATTCAACAATCTAACCATTTCTTGAATTCATGTAAACTTTGTGACTGCCATAGATAAGTAAAAAAAGATTAATAAATGATAGGTATAACAACTACCAAGCAACATGTTTTATAAAAAGATAACTATAATAAGAAATAAATAAAAATAATTCAACAAACTACTTTTGGAATTCTTCAGACATTTCCTCCAATGATAATTCCCCTAACCTCACACGAGATAATATTGTTTTGACAATTTTTTCATCTTTCACTCCTTGCATCGCCCTCCAAGGCGTGATAGTCATATCATTTGGAAGTTGCTTCAGTTCAGGAGTTGATTTACTATTGCTACATTATCAATGGCTTAGACTTTTTGACCCTCTGGTTTTTAATTCCAATGTCTTCCCACATGCTAAAAATCTCATCAATCAACTCCTAAACATCTCTAGTTCTAAATGCCAATTGGAAAATGTTATCAACACCTTTGAATAAATCACTATTTTTGTTGCCTTTTCCACCTTTTGAATTGGTTTTCTCTTCAATTTGATAGCCTATTTCCATAAAACATTCCTTTCAGAAATCTATAGTAACATTTATCCTATCCCCACCACATTTTTCTTGAAATTCACTATGAATAAATCTAACCCTTTGGATGAAAGTCATAGACATCCTATATTCATTATCTGAATTATGATTCCATGCCACTAACTTTGCTTCTGTATCTGATAAACCAGCGTAAATGATACATTTCATTGTTTCAAAACATGGGTTATTAGGATATTCCTCCATAAATTGTCTTTGAGCTTCTACATAATGGTTCCCCCAAAGCACATAATAATTGTATTCAAAACGTTTTGACTTATCAAATGCTTCTTTGTTGGGAACTTGAATTGGATCAACAAGAAGCACATAACTAACCACATGAGCATATGGATTGTACCTCATCAATGTCTTCAAGTTGTGAACATGCAGATGATTGGCTTTCTGACTTGATATTGGCATTGTCCTTCACTTGCCTTATAGGTTTGTCTGACACTAAGCTGAAATGTACGACCACCATCAATTAAGTTTCTCTTTGTCAAATTCTATCAAATTGCATTTTGTTTTGTTTTGATAATGCCATCATTTAAATCAACTCTTGGTGTAATGATTTCTCTGCTTTCTTTTGAAGTTTCACTAGGTTCTTGACTGTTGGTAATGACTACTTCAAAATCTTCAACTTTACTTTTCTTCGTCATAATATTCTCAATAGATTTATTCTTGGGCATTGTTACTTTTAACTAACCACATGAGCATATGGATTGTACCTCGTCAATGTCTTCAAATTGTGAACATGCAGATGATGTGGCTTTCTGACTTGATATTGGCATTGTCCTTCACTTGCCTTATAGGTTTGTCTGACACTAAGCTGAAATGTACGACCACCATCAATTAAGTTTCTCTTTGTCAAATTCTATCAAATTGCATTTTGTTTTGTTTTGATAATGCCATCATTTAAATCAGCTCTTGGTGTAATGATTTCTCTGCTTTCTTTTGAAGTTTCACTAGGTTCTTGACTGTTGGTAATGACTACTTCAAAATCTTCAACTTTACTTTTCTTCGTCATAATATTCTCAATAGATTTATTCTTGGGCATTGTTACTTTTAGTCTTTTACGAATTTTCTCAGTTCCAATGTCATCTTCAGTAATGGCAACATATGCTTCACTATCAGTTTCAACTTCATCATCCTCAAAAGTAACTTGTTTACCCTTGCTAGATTTATCCACTAGAGGCTTTTTTTTTTCTGATTCTTTCGATGTAGTTTTGTAGCATCATCAATTACTACATTTTTCTTGTTTTCCATATCTTCTTCTGATACTGAGTAGAAATTGCTAACAACTTTCATGATATCATGCTCTATGAAATGAAGGCCTCCCAACCTAATTGAACAACTTTCAACAAAATTATGCCAAACAAAATATCATATCTCACTAAAAACAAAGTTAAAAAAATATAGCGAGACACTTTCAAGAACGCAAAATATAAATATAAATAACAATACTTACGATGTTTTGCGTCATCTCATTTACGATTTATTTACACAACTTTGTAGATACCTCTCTTATGTCATATAATAAATATGATAGTCGGTATTTAATCCTTTCATGTGACTTGGGAGCTTTTGTAAGTACGTAAACAACTTCAGTGTTCGGTACCGAACACATATCTATGACTCTTCCCATCACCTCAAAATTTCCATTATCATTCGTATATCAATATATAGATATATATTCATATTTGTGCTTTCTTTTTCTTTCACATACCAGACTCTTGATGGAAATTTCACCTCTTTTGAATTCTTCCAATCTAAAATTATCTTCTTATCACTTGAGGCACTTGAAAGATTTGTAGCCATGAGCTCAGGTGGAGTTCGTTCACCAATGTTTTTTGAAGATGCACCTTTAAGAGCTTTAGGGCCAAAAAGATTCACAAAAAAATTCTTTGATGCCATTTTCCTGAAAAATAGAAACACATAAATCAGTAAATAATAAAAACATATTAACTTAAATTAACAACAAAAATATATCATAAATTTTTTATTTGTATAATCAGAATCGCCAAGCAACCCCTAATGGGCGGGCGGGAGGTCGAGTGAGGGACGGTGGGGCTGGGTGG
>APFE031034865.1:0-37883 GCA_000404065.3 Pinus taeda | reverse complement strand
GAGACATCCACAAAATTCATGTCGTGATGCCAAGAAAACACCCCAGAGGAAGAAGTAAACAAGAAATAAACTCAAGGGATGAAAATTCCCACAAAAGTTGCCTCACAAAGAAGAGAATGATGAAGAAATGGATCCTCCTACCAATGAAGAAGCCCAAAATACACAAGAAAACATAGAAAAGGGGAGCGTTAATCATGAAGTTTTAGGAACTACATCACACACATCGAGGAATGAGATGATCATTGTAGCAATAGAGGTGGGTGATTCAAAATATCATTGTGTATCTGAAAGTTCAGTTTTAGATAAGAAAAATCTAAGAACGAATGAAGGGACCGAGCTATAGCTTGTAATCGCCACTCCTTAACAGGCAGAATGGCAAAAGGTGAAAAAGAGGAAATGGAGAAAAGGATGACATGTTTACCACCACTTGGAGTTGTATTTTTGGTCTTTGTGATCACCAATTTCGATTGGCACAATTGAATGCATTATCACTATCTACAACATGTAATTTTGCTTTCATTAATAAAATTACAATTTTTCCCGAGGAAAGAAACTATATTATTTATAAATAACTATAAAAGAATCTGATTTTCAAATACACATTGAATATTATAGTGGTTATTACAAAGAAAAAACTTTGTCATTCATGATGTCATGGTCAATTACCAAAATGAGTGATTTTTTTTTTAAATTTACCATGGATAAGTTAATGCAAGCATTCAATTCATTTGAAGTGTATCTCTTTCATTGGATACTATGCATGCTTAAAATTATCATAGAAGTTATTCGTATCAAGTTTATAGACAATTTGTTTAGTGACCTTCCATATGGTATATTATAATGAAAGGTTTTTCTGTGTTCGAGAATTCATAGATATATAAACACAAACAAGCACAATGACAAACAAGTAAATACATTCTATAAAATAAAAACACAAACATTAAAACCCTATCATCATGAAACGTCCATTTTTAACTAATCATAAATATATGTTAAATAAAAATACTCATAAAATAATTTTATTCTTAGATATGCATTGAATAATGATACTTACAAACAAAAAAATCCCATGGCCATTTGCAAAAATAAATGAAATTTTGTTAAACTAAATGCTAATTTGAACATATATAGTTTAATACACATTCAACTAATTGGAAGTGTAATTCTTAGATGTTATATTTTATGTGTGTAAAATCATCATAGATGTGACTTGTATCAAGTCCATAGTCAATTTGGTTGATGACCATCCATACGACATATTCTAATGAAAGTCTTTCTCGTGTTCTAAAGTTTATACACAAACAAGGGCATACAAAAACAAAAACATTCATTACATAAAATAAAAACGCAAACATTTAAAATTCTATCATCATAAATATTCTATCTAATTATGAAAAATGATTAGTTAGAAAGAAATTCAAATTCATTCATGATGTTGTTGTCATTTTCAAAAAAAAAAAGATTTATTAAAATAAGCTACAAGTTAAAGATCAGTACTTTAGTATACAAATTCTACACATTGGCAAAGTACTTATTTTATATGATTACATATGTGTAAAAAAATTATACACATACAAACATAACAAACAACCAACAGAAAACAAGAGCACAAAAAAAGTACATAGCATAAACTAAAGCCACATACATTTAAAATTCTATGATCATAAAACATCAATTTGTAAATTAATTTTTAAATTCTATGTTTATTTTGTTTGTATTTTATCATCATCACGAGAGACTTTTGATATATTTTTAAACTATCATTGAATGATTGTGGTTTCAAAAAATATCATTATCATAGTCACTTGTGATGTTGTAATTATTTGTATTGTTTAAAAGTATATATTGATTAAAACCAATCATGAAAACATGTTATTTTCAAACTTACAAAAAATGGTGATGATGCTTATAAAGAAAATTCATAACCATATATTTTTGTCATATTATAACAAGTTATAAACTCCACCCATTCTGTATCATAACAGATTAATTAACTAATAAATTAGTTATTTATTTTGTTTAAAGTGGTGGTGTTCATTCGTTATTAATATCAGTTTATTTAAAAAAATTAATAACTTTATAAACTTCTTGTTAAGTTGGAAATGTTTTTATATTAAAATTTTAAGTTAATTACAATTTCCAATGTTTCTATATTAGATTAAATTTTAAGTTAATTACAATAAAATTTTAGAAATTTTTGAATGAACGCTTTATATTTATATATGAGGTTTTCTTTAAAATATTAATATTTGTAACATGAGGGATGAGGAGAATGGAGAGCGGGGCAAAAATGTGCGCCAGGGTTTTAAGCTCCTACAAAGTTGAATTCGCTGCAATCGAGGTTATGCTTGTTTCTGTTGATCAAAGGAATCCGCACAGTGGGGTATTATTGTTGTGATGAACATCAAAGGAGGACCGAAGTTCTATGGGAACCACACTCGAAGGGATTCAGGTGATCCAAAGTTGTTGGAAATATATGATCTGTGTAGAGAATGGGGACTCGACTCAAGCGTTTTTTATTCCTGGTAGTATCTTGTTCGCGCAAGATCTTTTACGCATTCTCCCAAATACACTCTTTTTATTTTGCTTTCTTTCATATTTCATCGTGGATGATAGTGGAATGGAGATGATCGGTAGAGCTCTGCTAGGGTTTGGAGCCGACTGGTTAATGGCATCGATTGGCCCTGCAGTGGATCCCGTCCCGGCTGTGGCCGTGATGTATGAAGGTTACATAGACGCCGGAGAAAATCCCGTGAAGGTGTCGAACGGGAATCCCAAACGGATGAAGCTGACATCGCACTCATTTACAGAGGATCTATGTATCCATCGTGGCTCTAAAGATGTATTGCGGTTCATGCCCATATGTCGTGGTAGTGCCTGAGGCCCTAAAGAAAGATGAGGCACCAAATATTGTTGCGAAACCTGCGGCTTCAAAGGCGGTGGCCCTCAATGCCAACGATCCAGCTGCAGCCACTAAGACTGCTGCTCCGAAGGCCGTGATGAATTCTATCCCCATGATCGTCTGCGGGGTCGCAAAGAAAGCCGAAAAGGAGTCTCACTACAGGGAACAGGGAAATGGTTTCTTGAAGGAGCCCATAGAGATCACATTGCATTATGGCACACCTGAGGTTGCTTGGTCATGCTACCTCTAGGCAGAATTAGAACTCTCATCGCTGGTAAATATTTTTTTATTTAAATTTTTTATTAAAACCCCTTCGGAGATGTCATTATTGATCTGGGTTCATGCAATAGACTGTGTGATGCATTTTAAGAATCTTATCTCAAATCATTTTGGATATACAGCTGGATTACAATATCTAAGTTTTGGGGGCAAAGCTCTCGAGTATCCCAAACCTCTCACATAATACAATATTTTACTTGTGTCTACTATAATATTCAATTTGAGGTTGAGAGGTGGCGCAACATATTACAACAAAACAAATCATTCAAGAGGAGGCTTTCAGAGCAATTCAACGAAAAACAAATAAATACATTAAAAGCACAAAAAAGGAGGACTTTCTTTCAAAAACATCCTCCAAGAGAAAAATTCACCTTCAGCCACAACAAAGCAAGCCGGAACTGAACCATGTACATATTATGGAGAAATTGAATCACATCCTAAAATTAAATAGAGATATACCAGAAACAAATGAGCATTGTAATATTTTGGGAAAACAATATATTATTTGTAGATACCACTGTTTCTGCACAAAACCTACTGAGCTCTTTCACTGGATTTTCACAAACTGCAGTGCTCACTATGATATTCATCTCTGTTCTAAGGGGTTTTTCATTGTAAATTTCCCATCAACAAAGGCTACAGACATCATATTACAGAAAGGACCATGGTTCTGGGGATCCATGGGTCTTTTCATCACGCCATGGTTTCCGGAATTTGATTCAAATACTATGGTTGTATCTAGGATGCCACTTTAGGTTCATCTGCAAAACCTCTCGTTACATCTATGGAACCAGCCAAACCTTGTAGGCATTAGCAACACCATCGGGTGACACATTAGAATGGACACACAAAGGCTAGAGAAAAGAATTTTCACATTCGCACGAATATGTATAGAAGTAGATCTCAACAAAGGTTTGTCGACCACATCTGGACACATATACTTGTTTATGGAAATACAACATTTAGATCTAGAAACTATAGGCAAACAGGACACCTACAAAATAAGTGTCTGAAGCCAAAAAAAACACCCGTGGAAATAACAAAACAGGAAACAGGCCAAGGGATGGCAATTTTCACCACCAAGCTCTCATGAGGAGGAGGAAGCTGGTGTGGAACATCCCATACCAATGAGGAAAATCATATGAACAAGGAATCAGAAGCACATGAATTACATCCACAATCTACATGAATTACATCCACAATCTTCGATGAACTCATAGCTAGTAAATATACTAGACACAATGGATACCCTTGGATCCAAATGACTACATACATTAGACAACTCTAATTCTGATAAAGAAAACCCTCGACCTGAGGATGATACTTCACTTGCACTTACATCTTCGATGCTGATTCAAGGGGAGTGGTGCAAGGTGAAGAAGAAGAAAGGGAGAAGAACATGATTTTCCTCCCCATATGTACATTATTTTTGCAATTTTTAATGAGCTATTTGTTTTAATTAATAAAATTAGGATCTTTCTCCTCGAAAAAAAAAAAACAATATTTGGAATGTTAAATAAAATATAATAAAATAATATAACCTTCACAAAGCCCATTTGAAATACATTTATAATTAATTTCAAAATTAGTTATTTGTTACTAAATTAAAATTAAAAAAAAAACATTTAAATTATTCTTAAAAATAAACTAGAATAATATATGAGAGTTAAAAAATATAATTATATTATCTTTTTTTTAGTGGATAATTATCGAACATTATACACCTTAATAAATAATAATTAAATAAATGTAATTATAGTTAGTTGTTAGATGTCATACAACCTTATACACAGTTAGATGTTAAAACGAATTCATGTTGCAAACCATAACTAACAAGGTGAGATAGAGAGACAACTAAATGTTAAAATGAATTCACGTTACCAACAATAACAATAGCATGAGGTGCTGGACTTTTACAAAAGTGTAAATAAATGTTTACATATATCCTCTCGACTTTTTCTCAAAGGTAAATAAATGTTTACTCTACTCCACGCTCTCCCAACGGTCAAAACCACAAAATCATTATCCTATTTGGAGTCCGGACCACAACGGATGGCTTTTTCTGAATTCGTTAATCGACAGGATTTCGGCAACGTCCGTCGTTACTCATCGCCTCCGAGTTGTCAGAAAATTCAAAAGCTCCACAACAAGTCTAATAAGACTATGACGTGTGGATTTTAAACAATTCAATAAAATTGTTCTCCATCTCTTATGGAGAACATAAGAGATGGTGGCAGGGGTGAGAGTGGGCTACAGGAAATTAGAACGAAGGAACTGGAATTTGCCATTTTCAACTTCGTCCCATGATAGTCTACTTGCCATGGGTCATTATTGGCGGATAGGCTAGTAATAAAATAATTTTTTTAATTAATATTATTTTTTTTCTAATAAATAAATTATATGGTTATATTCATTTTCATTGAAGTCATATGGATAACCATTCTTTTATTGGTAATTTAAAAATAATTAATTATATTTTTTTTTTAAATATTTTTAGGTGGATAATTGAATGTAATATATCAATAAAATATTTATTTCAAAGTTTGAGATAACTTAATTTTTTCAATATTTTTAAGAGACTTGCAAAATACTAGGAGTATCAAAAATCTAGCTACTAAATAGCTAAGGGTTTTTTAAGTACAACCAGTTAGTTATTGGATTAAAACAGTGAGCGCAATCATAAGGAAACACGCATTAGTCATTAGTTACCAATAATATTTTGATCAATAAAAATATATATTAATATATGTATCCTTAAATTCACTAATTATAATGAATTTATTATTAGATATTTCTACATATTGAACTATATATTAACCCCCACAAAATTGTTCCCCTTATTTAATGTAACCTTTGACCACTCTCATCACTATAATATCTGATACAATATGTGCCCCTTATCCTAAAACCATTATGAATGTCAAAACACTAATATGACCCATAACAGCTAATTTACTATGATCACTCATACTCATAGATAATTACAAACCCTTCCATAATGCAACCTCTAACCATAATTACTATTAAAAAAGAATGACACTTGATAATTATTAAGGGACTAACTCTAAAATCAATTAAACCATAGTGCATTATGAGCTTTAAAATAAAATAAATTCTAGAAACTATGACCCCTAGTACATTTCACGATCTTGACATTATAATTCTTGAAATTTTACAACACACATCAATTTTAATATCTAAAACATTAACTATAGCATTAAAATGATAGATTTTATGTATTTAAAGTGGCATAACATAGTGATAAAGTTGAATGAAGTGCAACTCCAAATGCAATCACATAAGAAAGGAGTATAGTAAATGTTGTGTATCTTGGAGATGATATTTTGATTATCTATATTAACCCAAAAATCACTTTTCTTGAGACAACATATGGTAATGGTTTTGATTATAGATATTGACCCCAAACTCACTTTTAGTTATATGTATTTCAAAATTATAAAATTTCTAAATTTTTAAATTGTGTATTTTTATATGGTTTTTTCCTATTTCCACTATTCAATGCAATACGAATAATAAATATTCATTATTGGGTTCTTATTTATTCATATTTATATTATTCTGTTAAATACATGTATTGTTAAATTAAGTTTTTGATATCTCAATTTTTTTTTCTTATTTCTAAATTTTTCCTAATGAGAGAGTGTCATTTTTCATGAATAGGTAGAGTCTCTAACATTAAGCTCACTATTCTACCATAAATTAGTCAAATTATCATGACGACAAAAATATACAACTAGGGAAAACACATTGGTGACATGCTCAATATGAACCGGTATGGATGTGAAAATTTTAATAAGTCCATTTGGTTCCCTTCTTTAGTAATTTGGATAGACATGAAACAAACTTCATTAGTTACTCCTCCAAAAATATTTAAAAATCTTCCAATAGATGGAGAGTACCTCAACACATACAAAAAAATTTTCCTCCCTCATCGCAGATTCAATTGTCACTACAAATAATTGAATTTTGGTATGTTGACTCTTTAGATGTAGACCGGAAAGATATTTTGTATCAACCTACAATTGACCAAATGTATATATGATCAGTTAATGATTTAACATAATACAATTCCACCACAAGCTCAAGAAAAACAAGGGGATATACTTTTAATCCTTCTAGATTCTGAACAAGAAGAAGAAATGAAAGCATAGTTAGACACAACCATTTAAATTTGACCTCATAGTACCTGCGACATAATATCATAAGAATATTGCAAGAGAATACTCACGGAGTTGGAAAACAACAGGGACATAAACATATACAATAAATGGGAATGAAATCTTTCTAGGTATTCAACTAGAAGACCCACAATAACAATATAATCTACACTCAATCGCATGGAATATTTTTGAGGATACCCTATAAAGGGTAGAAAAGAAAAGAAACCTAGAGAATTAGAACAATTTCTAGAGTAATCTATTGGGCCTGACATCTTGCAGTTTCTTGAACATGGAAAATATGTATTCATTGAAGGATGACTATAGAAAATGATGGTAGTTCAGCAAACAGAGGAACATAAAAAATCGACTCTAGACAAACTCAATATAGAAGGAAGCTCATCATAGGTAGAGGACGAAGGATAGTCAACCAAACACAACAGGAATAAAAATATCTTCAATATCGACTTGACTTTTGATTCACCCCATGTTACTATGATAACAATTATAGAAGAAAATGATGATCAATATAATACCTGATCCAAGCAAACTGATAGTGACAAAGTTTCATCCAGACATTCTAGGTTTGATGACATATTAAGTTGGATAGTAACAATATTAAGCTATAAAGAGAAAAACAGGAACTGGGGATTTGATTGGAATGTTATAACTAGGAAATAGAACAACAAAATATAAACATTCCAATAAGAATTAATGATCCACCTTTTGCAGTCCAACAATTAGTACATAAGACGGTAATTATGCTAATCATCATAGTTATAAGTTAATTCTTAGGTTGATGGAATATATTTAAACCCCATGGAATATGTTTGAACATTCATAGTAATATTGACATATTTCACTACTAAAATTTTCCACTAAGATTTTTTGTTGTTGTTGAAATATGCATGCAAGTTTATCTATTTTTTTAAATAACCAAAATATAATTTGTAATAAAATTATAATTTATTTAATTTATATTGTTTTTTTAAGCTATGAAATGTGATAGGAATAATAGGGTACCCATTTTGATGGTTATCACGGATTGAATTTTATTTTCACTTCCATCCATTTGATTTATATGGCTTCCCTTGTTTGTCTTAATTTTATGTTAATATTTTCTTTTAACTTCAATTGGAAATAAATTACAAAATAGATATTCCTATAAATATTCTCAATAGTAAGAATAAATCTTCCATAGTTATAATTTAATTATTAGGCTGATCCTAGATATTTAAACCTCATGGAATATGTTGGAATATTCATTGTAATATTGACATATCAATGATAAGATTTCTACCAAAATTAGGTATACTCTATTAATTAAATTATCTCAAATTAATTAATTTAATAAAATGGCATATCGACACATCATATTGGGAATGTGGTATTTCTAAGCCATGGTAATGTAAGAAGACGTTTCCAATTAAAGGATTTCCATAATAATAGTAGGGTGAAACTACATCGATAAACATATTTTTATATAACTCCAATAATAATAACAATAATAAATATATAGTTTAGTTAACTTTTATAATTTTTTAAATCTCGTTAATGCAATATGTATAATGGGGTTAGTGTTTTGATTCTTATCATAGATTGATGGCTATAGAAAATTTTCAATCGATTTGATTATATGGTCACAATAGTTATAATAAAAGCAATAAATCATTTTATAGTCAAAATAAGCTATATATAGTATATTTTAAATTAATTTGGAAATAATTTTTTTTATTAAATTCAGAAGGAATGGAGATCATAATTACATTTTAAATAAGTCTTAACCTTCTATTAATGAGTAATATTAAAAATATTAATTATTGATTATTGAATCTCTAGCATCAACCTATTTATTATTGATAATTAAATTAAAATTATAGAAATCCTATCAAGGGATACACGCTATCAACATAACAAAATTAAAGAATCATAAATATGATTTCACAGATTTATTTATATGCATTTCAGATTTGTAAATTATGCATTCCCATTTTTCTAATCACTATTATTTATAGTTGTAATATGATTTCTTCTAATATTTTTTTTTTGTTTTGTTTTTGTTTTCGTTTTTTCTACTCAATTCTAAGTTAAATGTTGAGGCTTTTTTTTGACATCTAAGGTGTTGTTGAGTTCAATGCAATGGCTTCACTGATTTTCACTTATATGTACAGTATATGAGATATTTTTCTATTGAAATTATGCAAATCTCAAATGCATTCACATTTATTTATTTAGGAATGGAATTTAAAGGATACAAACCAAAACATGTTGACACCATTATACATATATTAATGTTTCTCTAACCTCATTATTCACGAAAATCCCCCTTTGAATTGGCGTGAGCTATGAAAAACACCTTCCACGTGATTTGGAAGAGAATCATATTACAATGTAAAAATATATTTTTTGATGATCATTCACAAATTAATAAATATATTTTACGAAAAACATTAAAGTATATGGAAATCTAATAGAATAGGTATACACTCAATCTGAAAGATAATACTTTTCATTAAGAAGGAGATAATTGTTCAACAATACACATTGTTTAGGATAGGTAACACCTACATCACCTCCTATTTCAACTATTCTACTAAAAATGTTCATATTTTTATTATATATGTACAATGAGAAACTCTGTAGTTCTCCTTTTGATCAAAAGAAGCCATGAAGGTGAAATAAACCTGGACATGCATAAAAAACATTAATGGAATAAAAGAAGTATCCATTTTCCTTTCACTAAATTGTAATATAACTACATTTATGCATCCTAAATTGTCTTTCATCATTTCAAAGAAAAAATATCATGAAATGTACACACCCTTCGCATTGCGGATTTTCATTGTTACTAAGTCACAGAGGCTCCCAACATGCAAACATTAAATGACCCACAAATTTATTCCTTGTTAGTTATTCCCCACATGTTAGTTTTATTCAACAATGTCTCAAGTTATTCTTCTTTGTTACTCACTTCATTATTTTGTATATTTTCCACAATTGCGCCATGTTTTTTCTTTCTTCTCGAAGGGTTCTATCTAGTAGCAAAAATTTCAAGGACGGAAATTATTTTAAAGCTTATAAACCTTGTTTAACATTAGTACCCCATAATATTCATAATATAAAGTGTTTAATGATATTTTTGTAAAAATATTGAGAGTTCTAATGATTTTGAAGTTAAAATAGTTTTAAAGTATAAACGTTGAGAAAATAAATTAAAAAAATGTCAAAATTGACAACTATTCTTATTTTTTATTTTGAAAAACCATGGAATATTAACCCACTCTAAATATTGCCCCAAAAAAAATTGTCTACTACATGGAAATTTATTGGGCTTATTTACATTGGAACATTGTTTATTCTACCGAGAGCTCATAGAGTATTCGTCAATATTATCTCATTTTTTGCTCTACTTAGTCATGCCCCTTCCTCTTCAAGCGTGACTTAATTCCGAAATAATGAGAACGAAACACGCTTCTTTTGTTATACCTAACTACTTTAAGCATTAAATATGTTAATTGAGTATCCTATTAAATATATGTGGGATTTTCCACTTCCTTATTTGTATGGGTCTTTAGCTATGCATAATCATTTCTAACTTCTTCTTTGTCTCATATAATTGTTTGGATAACTTTCTCCTTGTTGACATTCGCTAGGAGTATAAGAAATCTATTGTTCCTTGTTCACATTTGCTAGCAAGGCCTGTTTATTCATGTAGAAAAGTTGGACATATATATTTAAATTTGTGTGGTCTTATGCATTTTCCTTGTGCTAATGAAAATAAATGTATGAAGAATTGTATTGATGATTACATTGGAATGTTTTAGGTGTACTGTTAGGTACCTATACTACCAGTGTAACCCCTTATTACTATTAATACAACCACCTTATTATATTTTTGTGCCCATGTAGTCCCATATTTTTATTATTCTGCCCCATAGAAACCCATTATTATTATTATTGTGCGCTTACATTAATATTGTTATATAATATATGATTATATCATGACCCCTTAGACTCTTATATAAAGAAAGGACAACTTGTCAATTGTATCATCAAAGAATTTTTCATGTGTAATGTAAAGGAGGTTTCCCCCTAAAAGAGGCTTATTTCTAATGTGTTGATTTATCTTTTATGTCTTTTTGCGGGTTGGTTTCATAACATGTATTTATTGAGAAGTAAATCTCAAGCTTTCAAAACTTTTAAGGAATTTCATGTATGGATTGGATATGAAGAATAATCACATATTGGCTCTCTTCATACTGTTAATGGAAGATAATGTACTCTAATGAATATCGAAAAATATCTACAAGCATGGTATTCAACATCATAGCATAGTTCCATAGAATTATCAACAAAATATGTAGTTGAAAGAATGAACATTACTATAATTAATATAGTTTTCTCAATGAGGATTTTCAAAAATTGAACATTGATGTTTTGTGATGATGTGATTCTATGTGCAATGTATGTGAAAAACTTATTTCCATCTCACGCTCCTAGAAAAATACTCGTAAAATGTGGTATGGATGAAATCCTTTGGTAATCCATCACAAGGCCTTTGGTTCCTCTACATTCACTTATGTTTTTTATAGTATAGACATTATTGCATATTTGGTATATTATTGTATGTTTTTACTTCTAACTTTGTGGTTGTGATGTATCAGACATTGGTTATGATTCCCTCAAAGGATCTCAACATAATTTTTATTTTTCTCAATGGTTTCAAAATGAACTAAACTTAATACATGGAATTCCTTCCAATATTTTAAAATATTTCTAGAATTTTCACTCTATGATTAAAACGTAACTCGATTCTCATCTCGATATAATTTTTCTTTGTACAAACATATATGTACAATACTAATGTTATTCCCTTTACAACAAAGTATCGGGTTGAAGGATGTCATCTATATTACTAAGGTTAGACTCTACTTATGTCAAAACCCTCTATAACATTCTTTGCTTGATTAATTTAGATTTATTCCAATACAAACAAAGGAATTCCTTTCTTGCATGTGTTGGTTAATCCATGAACAACTTGGGTTATCTTGTGACATTGTTTCAGGTAAAAATTCATGCACGCTTTTTCGCCTATGCTTTGGCCTTCAAATACTTATGCAATGCTTCCTCTTTACAGGGTTTCAATGTCAGTTGCAATTTTTGCTTGATGCTAGCTGCAAGGAAATTTGATTTTTTTTATTGTAAATAATACCGTTATCTAGCTAGTGATTTTCCCAAAAGGCCCGACACTTGAAACAATGCATGTATATCAATTTCAAATCAAGGGATTTACCCTCTCTTTTTTAGTGAGAATATTTAATTATGAGAAAATAGTTTTGGCTGTCTTATAGCCCCAACAATGTAAACTTTCTTTTTATTCATAAGAAAAATTTATACAATCTATTTACTTGTTACTATGTGTAATGAAGTGATTCCATAAAAAATTTAAAATACTATAATATTTGTTCTATTTATATTCTATGGGTACACATTAGATATTCACGTCAACTCTATAGATTTTGTTTCTAAATAATGATTGTATATAATTTACTATTACTATCGTTTTCATTGAACAAGAGCATATGAAAATTAGGCAAGAGGCATGTTGAACCCTTGTCATGGGATTTTGAGAAGGTTTTCCTTTAGGCCCTAATATTTCTTTACCCAAGGTTTCTTTTTCCATGGCCAATTGATATGATTCTAGTGCTTTTACCTATAGCAAGCTAAACTAGGTATACATTTATTTTTCTACAAGTTAAATTACGTATAAATTTATTTTTCTTACCTGCAATAATTCTTCTCTGTAGTAGCTTACAACAAACTATATTTTTACAGGTGAATAAGGGTTATTGTGCATGTTTTGTATATTTATGCATTCAAACAAGCTTCTTTAATTAATTACATAATATCCTTTTTCATCTTTGCACACATTCAAATGTATTATTTTTTGTGCACGCTTATATATTTATCCATCCAAACAAGCTTATTTAATTTGTTATATAATATCCTCTTACATCTTTGCACACATTCAAGTGTATTATTTTTTATAATATACTTATCTAAGATTTTCTTGATGGAAATAGATCAAAGGCTATTGCATTCCTCCAACCAAGAACTATGTTTCCATGTGCCTTCCCCAAAGCTCTAACTCCTACTTCCCAGGAGAACAAATAGTAGTCATTTTCCAATTTACATTTCCTTGACCCTTAGCAACATCTTGGTACTTTTTGGGTATGAGTACAATAATTATTTCCAAATATACCTTTATATTTTGTCCAACTCCTTTTATCTCCAAAAATCATTTTAAGTGAGTTTCACACATGAAATTTTTTATTGAATCATGTGTTTTCTTGGTAGTCTGCAAAACCGACAATTCAACTCTAGCAAAAAGGAGAATTTTTTTTTCACCTGATCGGGTTGAGGAGGTTGGCAGGTGGAGTAATGAAGACACGAAGGTGTGCAAGGACGGACAGCACCGCTAGGTTTCGAGGTATGATGGATACAGGTAGTAGGAGCGGTGCGATGGATCATAGACTGGAGCGAAAGGACAGCAAGGGGAGGGTGAATAAAGGTGGCGTTGTCAGGATGTCAGACAAAGGCCAGGGAAATGATCGCGAGAGGACAGGGGACAGCAGAATGGACAGGGTGGTGGAGCCTGCGGATATTAAGAAGGGAGGTATAAGGAAGGCACGGTGGCGTAGAGGGACGTGAGATAGCACATGCAGGGAAACCGGCGAGAGAGGAGAACAACGGCAAGATACAGACATGAGAAAGCACAGCGTAGGAAGCAGGATGGAAGGAGCAGGGGCGTACAGACCGGGGACAAAGAATAGAGAAAGAATGGCAGTGGAAGGAAGCAGAGTGGCGGGGAGATGGATGCAAAGCAGCGCTAGTGATGGGGACCAGAGCTGAGCAAGCTAGGACGTAAAGGGAAAGGGGAAAATGGAAGAGGAACCCGAGCAATTTTACATCCTGGTATATGAAGTGTCCGAGGATGATAGTGAAGCCCAGGAAGACGAATTGGAAATGGGAGCGGAAGGAATTGACAAACGCGGCCAAAATGAGCAGGGTATCGGAAACAAAGTTACGAAAAGGGGCTGGAAGGAAGCTGAAGATGAACAGGAGTCGGGTGCTAAGGTTGGGAAACGCATGCGAGGATGAGGGCAAGGCCGCCGTGGTTGAGGAGGTCAAAGCAGGCGAGGAATCGTAGAAGGGAGAAGCAGGAGGGGTAGACGTTTTCGGGAATGAGCAACAGAAGACAAGGAGACCAGCACGGGTGTAGAAGGTAGATAGGGGAGGACAACCATAGAAACAAGAGTTCAAACCGCAGAGCGGGCCTATAATGAATGAAAAACCCCAAAAATTTGAAGAATAATAGAGCACTAGGAGGAGGAGGCCATTCAAGCTCAATCAGAGGAAGAAATGGAGGACTGGATGGATCTTATGCCTGACCCAGGCCATACCGAGGAAGAATGACTTTGTATAAGCAATTCCTGCACCTCTATTGGGTCATGAAAAGACTTATGGCCAAATCCATGGAACAGATAGCCTTAGAGATGGTTGAATTGTCACAGGGCATCCCCAACATGAAGAAAGAGATGAGAAACATCTTGATCACCCTGCTCATGCAAGACAAAAGGCTGGAGGATCTTCAGAAGCAGCTAGAGGCGAATGGCCTGGTGGTGAGGAAAGAAAATAAGCAGCATGAGGACGCCGGGACTCAGATAGGCATGTTTTTTCTGATATAGATAGAAAATGAAAATTTTTAGTTTTTCCTTAGATATGCATAGGAATTATGATAAGACTTATTTGTAGCTAGTTGTCAATGTTACTAGTTACCAGATGAATGTTTACAAAGCATGGAAAGATAGTATGAAAAAATTTTATTTTTGGTCTGTAGTCGAAAACTATAGGTGGTCAATAAACCTGGTTTCCCTTCGGGGCAGGTTGAAATCACCTTAAGATTGTATTGGTTTTCTTTTTTTGATAATAGAGAATGGTAACTCCCCAGCTTACAAGAAAAAAAGGAGAATTTTTTTTGAACTTTTTATCTTTCCTCTTCTTGGGCGTAACCCATTTTTTGTGAATTAGAAGTCCAATATCACATTTAAACCTTTAATAATTTTTCAAGATTCATAACAAAAAAAGAAAATGATTCTTGTATATTAATAAAAATAAATTTTCACATTGTCATATGTCACACCACTTGATGCACTTTGACTTGTTAGGGGCAATTGAATATTCAATTAACAAGGTCATAATATAAATTTACCCATGCTTATTACAATTCAATTTTGTAATTAGAGGAAACATAAGCACCTTCAAAAGACATATTTAGCATGTTTAAAAAAGAAAGCTATTTTTTTTTTAAATAATTGTCTTTGCTTTGAAAATGATTTTATTAAATTAAACACAAATATAAATCAAAGGATAAAAATTCAACTCCATGTTTGTATTTTTGAAATATATTTTGATTAAAATATTTTCAAACAAATTAAATTGAACATAAGTGAGTTAAAATATAAGGTTGAACTTTTTCCTCGTTTTCGTATAATATTATGATATTATGTATCTGTAAAATCATGACACAAAAAAGTAAAAAATAACACAACAAATAAACCCATATTAAAAATAAAAAACATATTTTAACATTATATCATTATAAAGCATCAATTTCTAGCTAATTAATTTCTAAAGTACATAATTTCTTGCGAATTATGATAAATGTATTGAGTAGTTCTGCTTGCAAAAAATCTATCATCATAATCATTTGTGATATTATAGTTATTTTTATTATTGAAATATATGTTAATTGATAAATGTTATGATCATTTTTTGAAATAAATGGGATGTTATTAAATTGAATATGAATTTGCACATAAAATAAGTTAATACCCAAATTCAACTCGTTTAAAGTGTAATTGTTATATACGATCTTTATGTATGGGTAAAGCCATTATATATGCACAAACACAAACATATACAAAAAAATATAATATAATCACAAACATTTGAAATTCTACCATAAAATATAAAATTGTAATTAATTATAAGAATTTATTAATTTAAAATAATTGTAATTTTAAAATACACACATTGAATAGTGTTGGTTACAAAAAAAAATACATTTTCATTCATGATGTCATGGTCATTTACCAAAATAGGTGAACTTTTATTAAATTGAGCATAGATAAGCTATGGAAGCATTTAATTCATTGGAAGTGTAATTCTTGCATTCGATACTATGCATTCTTAAAATTATCATATAATTTATTAGTATCAAGTTATTCTAATAAAAGATTTTTTTATGTTCAGGAATTTATAGACATACAAACACAAAGAAACAAACCAATACATTACATAAAATAAAAACACAAACATCTAAAATTTTACCATCACAAAACGTCAATTCGTTACTAATTAACAATATATATTGGTTAAAAATCATTCTCAAAGATGCATTGAATAGTGATACCTACGAAAAATCCATAACCATTCATGATGTTATGGTCATTTGAAAAAATAAATGAAATTTTGTTAAACTAATTGCTAGTTTGAACATGTATAGTTTAATACACATTCAATTAATTCGGACTATAATTCTTCCATATTATATTTTATGTGTGTAAATCATCATAGAGGTGATTTGTATCAAGTCAATAGAAAAATTGGGAAATGGACTTCCATATGGGATATTCTAACGAAATAATTTTTTGTGTTCTAAAATTATACACATAACAAGAGCATAAAGAAACAAACACATACATTTCATAAAATAAAAACACAAACATTTAAAATTTTATCATCACAAAACATCAACCTGTAACTAACTATAAAAAAACATAGTAATAAAAAACACTTATAAAAATATTGTGCATTGGATAGTGGTGCTTATAAAAATTCAAATTCATTAATGATGTTGAAAAAATAAGATTTTATCAAATTAAACAACAATTTAAAGATTAATAAGTTAATTCACACGTTCTACTCATTCTAAAAGTAATTTTTGTATATGATATTAAATATGTGTAAAAATATTATACCCAAAGAAACAATCACATGCAAACAAAAGCACAACAAAAATACATAGCATAAATTAAAACCACATACATTTAAAATTCTATCATCAGAAAACATCCATTTGTAAATTAATTTTTAAATTTTATGTTTATTTTCTTGGATATATTTTTAATTTTACATTGAATGATTGTGGTTAAAAGAATATGCATGCTCATAGTCACCTATGATGTTCTGATTATTTGTGTTTTTTAAAAGTATATATTGATTAAAAAAAATAATGAAAACTTGTGATTTTCAAACATACAAAATCTAGTGATGATTCTTACAAGGAAAATCCATAGTCATTATTACGTGTGGTATTGTCATGGTCATTTGTACCTATAAAATTTATTGACTAAACATATTTGGGAACTTTTGATTTTATACTAAATAGATTTAACAAGGTATAAACTTCACCCATTTTGTACCATAAAAAATTAATTAATTAATACACTAATTATGAACTTACAATCATTGAATCAAATAAAAAAATGATTAAAATGTAAGTTAAGAATATATTATTTAAAGAAACAAATTAAAGATTGAAAGGGGAACTGTGTCAAGAGGATGATCTTGGTGTGATGGCTAGGGTTTCTTAGTGTTTTCTCTTTACTTATGCGGTTGGGTTTCTTCAAACATCAAATCCACCTTCTATGTCATCGCTAGGGAATGATCTCACTGCTCGCGGGTATGATAATGGAGTTTTTGAATGGATTTAATACTGGTTTCAGTCTCCCGCGTGACGATGGAGACTGATAGGCTAGGCCATTGGTAGTATCATTCACCATATTGTCGATGTAGAGTATCTTCTCACCTTGTACGTACACAATGGCATAGATGGAAGTGAAGGAAGTCACATTCATGAGTTGGGAATGGAGTTGTGTAGGATTAAAGCGAGTATGGAGCAGAAATCTTATAACTTCATTCATTAGTTTGGAATGAACTTGTGTAGGATTAAGGCAAGTATGGAGCAGAAATATTATAACTTAAGCAATGTCTTTTGGTAGAAATCAGATAAGAGAAAGTTTTGGCGAACACATTTCGAACGAGCAAGTGTGGTTCATCATAAGTACCAAAACAATGAACGAGACTTGTTGGTTCGAAACAAATGGGCCAAAAATGTCTCTTATGTGATTTCTACTGAAATATTTTTCTTAATTCAGTATGGATCACATAAGATTGAATATAGAAATCTTATAATTGTCTTCTCTTAGTAAAAATAGAAATATTGATCAAATTTGGAGGCAAAATTTTGTCTACGAAAGTGAATGTTCCACCTCAAACACATCTGGATATGTTCGTAGGTTTGTTGTTAAAGATCCCAGATCTGGATATTCCCAATCCCCTAAGTAGATTAGGTTGTTGAAATGGAGGAGTAGCATTATATATGGAGAGTCTGCTTCACATTTTTCCATATCATAATTTTCCTCCATCAAAGTGGGTGAGTTCAGTGATTTGGCCATCACTTATGAAATTAATACTACCATAGAAATCCATCTCCCTCTTTTCATCTCCAAACTTATTCATTTATTTGGCTGAAGATCTGTATGACTGTAAAGTATGGGCACTTGATCTGGTAGTCTTCCAATTTTTTATCAAATCCCCACATGGAAAATCAATTTTATTTTGGGTTCAGGACATAGAGAACGTCAAACATTTAAAGCACAATATCATGCACACTCTGGGTATCACGATGCTCTTACAAAGTCTGATGTTCAGAGGAAAATCCATGTAGGAAGATGTGATGTTACAAGATTATAACATCCTCCCATCATCCACCATCATATTAAACTTGAGGCTTCGAGGAGGATCACCTCGACCAAGAAATTCAAAGGGCACACAGGGAGTGTTTGGATCTAGTATTCACAAAGGAACATATTCGACTCAAGGGTAAGAAAATGGAGTCTTTTAGTTCATATATATCCTCAAATCCAAATTTGTTGACTCGACAACACTAGATTAGAAACACAATATACCCAACCCCTTCATAGTGGAACAACTAAATCAAATCCAAGTAATGATTGTAAGTGTACCATAAACAAATGATTTTTGCACAAAATATGAATCTCAAGTAGTACTATGCAGACTCAATATTTTTTGGCCAAAACCAGTGGATCTTTTCCATTGGATATTCACAAATTGGACAATAAATTGTGAGATGCACCTTTGCTCCATGGGCGTTTTCATAGCGAAATTTACATCGTGAGAGGATTGTGAATCTATATTGCAAGAGGATCCATGGTTTTGGGGCTCTGCGGGACTTTTTGTCACCCCTTGGTTCCCAGATTTCAACGCCAATATAACGGTAGTATCTTGAATGTCAGTTTGGGTTAGATTGCATAATGTACCCTTATATTTTTGGCTCCATAAAGTGATAGAAGCATTTGGGAACATATTAGGGTGATATATAAAGAAATATACCCAAATATTTAATTAATAAATCTACACAATCACCATAATTTATGTGGAGGTAGAATTAAACAAAGGATTGTCAGATCATATTTTGTTGACACACAACAAGAAATGCTCAACACGGTTCCTAGATTTTTGGAACACAACATTTAGATGTCAAATAAGCTGAAAAATGGGACATCCACAAAATTCATGTCCTCATGCCAAGAAAGTGCCTCAAAGGAAGACGAAAACAAGAAAGAAACTGAAGGGATGGAAATTGTCACAGATTTTTCTTGATGAAGAAGAGGATTGTGAAGAAGCGGATCCTCCTAGCAATGAAGAAGACCAAAGTACACAAGAAAATGTAGAAAAGGGGAGCCCTAATCATCAAGTTTTAGGAACTCTATATTGAAAGGGGAACTGTGTGAAGAGGATGAGCTTGGTGTGATGGCTAGGGTTTCTTAGTTTTTTCTCTTTCCTTATGTGGTTGGGTTTCTTCAAACATCAAATCCACCTTCTTTGTCATCGCTAGGGAATGATCTCACTGCTCGCAGGTCTCATAATGGAGTTTTTGAATGGATTTAATACTGGTTTCAGTCTCCCGCGTGAGGACGGAGACTGATAGGCTAGGCCATTGGTAGTATCATTCACTATATTGTCGATGTAGAGTATCTTCTCACCCTGTACGTACACAATGGCATAGATGGAAGTGAAGGAAGTCACATTCATGAGTTGGGAATGGACTTGTGTAGGATTAAAGCGAGTATGGAGCAGAAATCTTATAACTTCATTCATGAGTTGGGAATGAACTTGTGTAGGATTAAGGCAAGTATGGAGCAAAAATATTATAACTTGAGCAATGTCTTTCGGTAGAAATCACATAAGAGAAAGTTTTGGCCAACACATTTCGAACGAGCAAGTGTGGTTCATCATAAGTACCAAAACAATGAACGAGACTTGTTGGTTCAAAACACATGGGCCAAAAATGTCTCTTATGTGATTTCTACTGAAAGATTTTTCTTAATTCAGCATGGATCATAGAAGCTTGAATATAGAAATCTTATAATTGTCTTCTCTTAGTAAAAATAGAAATATTGATCATATTTGGAGGCAAAATTTTGTCTACAAAAGTGAATGTTCCACCTCAAACACATCTGGATATGTTCGTAAGTTTGTTGTTAAAGATCCCAGATCTGGATATTGCCAATCCCCTAAATACATTAGGTTTTTGAAATGGAGGAGTAGCGTTATATATGGAGAGTCTGCTTCACATTTTTCCATATCATAATTTTCCTCCATCAAAGTGGGTGAGTTCAGTGATTTGGCCATCACTTATGAAATTAATACTACCATAGAAATCCCTCTCCCTCTTTTCATCTCCAAACTTATTCATTGATTTGGCTGAAGATCTGTATGACTGTAAAGCATGGGCACTTGATCTGGTAGCCTTCCAAATTTTTATCAAATCCCCACATTCAAAATCAATACTATTTTGGGTTCGGGACACATAGAACGTCAAACATTTAAATCACAATATCATGCACACTCTGGGTATCATGATGCTCCTACAAAGTCTAATGTTCAGAGGAAAATCCATGTAGGAAGATGTGATGTTACAAGATTATAACATCCGCCCATCATCCACCATCATATTAAACTTGAGGCTTCGAGGATGATCACCTCGACCAAGAAATTCAAAGGGCACACAGGGAGTGTTTGGATCTAGTATTCACAAAGGAACATATTCGAATCAAGGGTAAGAAAATGGAGTCTTTTAGTTCATATATATCTTAAAATTCAAATTTGTTGCCTCAACGACACTAGATTAGAAACACAATATACCCAACCCCTTCATAGTGGAACAACTAAATCAAATCCAAGTAATGACTATGAATATACCATAAACAAATGATTTTTGCATAAAATACGAATCTCAAGTAGTATTATGCAGACTCAATAGTTTTTGGCCAAAACCAGTGGATATTTTCCATTGGATATTCACAAATTGGACAATAAATTGTGAGATGCACCTTTGCTCTATGGGCTTTTTCATAGCAAAATTTACATCGTTAGAGGATTGCGAATCTATATTGCAAGAGAATCCACGGTTTTGGGGCTCTGTGGGACTTTTTGTCACCACTTGGTTCCCAGATTTCAACGCCAATATAATGGTAGTATATTGAATGTGAGTTTGGGTTAGATTGCATAATGTACCCTTATATTTTTGGCTCCATAAAGTGATAGAAGCCATTGGGAACATATTAGGGTGATATATAAAGAAAGATACCCAAATATTTAATTAATAAATCTACAGAATCGCCATAATTTATGTGGAGGTAGAATTAAACAAAGGATTGTCGGATCATATTTTCTTGACACACAACAAGAAATGCTCGACACAGTTCCTAGATTTTTGGAACACAACATTTAGATCTCAAATAAGCCGAAAAATGGGACATCCACAAAATTCATGTCCTCATGCCAAGAAAGTGCCTCAAAGGAAGAAGAAAACAAGAAAGCAACTGAAGGGATGGAAAATGTCACAGATTTTTCTTGATGAAGAAGAGGATTATGAAGAAGTGGATCCTCCTAGCAATGAAGAAGACCAAAGTACACAAGAAAATGTAGAAAAGGGGAGCCCTAATCATCAAGTTTTAGGAACTCCACCAAACACATCAAGGCAGGAGATGGGATTCACTGTAGAAATGAAGACAAGGGACTCAAAATTCCATCATGTATCTGAAAGTTCAGATTCAAATAAGGAAAATCCAAGGATGAATGAAGGGACCCAACTAGCACTTGTAATGGCCACTCCTTCATGGGGAGAATGGACAAAGGTTAAAAAGAAGAAATGGAGAAAATGGTAACATGCTTACCACCATTTTGGAGTCGTATTTTTGGTCTCTGTGATCACCATTTTTGATTGGCAAGATTTAACGCATTATCAACATCTACAACATGTAATTTTGTTTTCATTATAAAATTATCATTTTTCCTAAGGAAAAAAGAATATATTAATTATAAATAATTATAAAAGAATATGATTTTCAAATACACATTGAATACAACTAGATCTCAAATCAATACACCAATATTTTTGACGTGGTTAAAACCCTCAAAGAGGGAAACAGTCCACAGCTGGCCAACGTGGGCCCACTTAGGCAAATTTCATTAATTGCCAAAGAATGAATATTTAATAAGCTTTCTCTCATAGGACGATTACCTGGGAAAAAAAAAACCCCCCAATTGACCCTCCATTGCGCTTTAAATAAATCATGGGACCAATCGGGTGTCAAGCCACGGATTAAGTGTCGGTAATACCGAGGAGAGAATGAACCGTCCGATCACTACATATCGTGACCGTCGGATTGTAAGTTACAAAATGTACAACGGTAAAGAAACACACTTTACCTAACTCTATACCTAACTCTATACTAGACCAAGTTGAACTTAACTATTTCCTATGTGTCGGAATATCCTAACAGTTGCTACAAAAGAAGAGCTTTGTCATTCATGATGTCATGGTCAATTACCAAAATAAGTGAAATATTATTAAATTTACCATGGATAAGTTAATGCAAGCATTCAATTCATTTGAAGTGTATCTCTTGCTCTGGATACTATGCATGCTTAAAACCATCATAGAAGTTATTTGTATGAAGTTTGTAGATAATTTGTTTAGTGACCTTCCATATTGTATATTAAATAGATGTTAAAGTGAATTCATGTTGCCAACGATAACCAACATGAACTTTGACTTCGGCGTAAATAAATGTTTACTCTGCTCCACACTCTCCCAACTGATAGATTCAGGACCACAACGAATGACTTTTTCTTAATTCCTCAATCTAATTACTCTAGCCCTAGTATTTTTCCAACATCAGTAGTTTCTCAACACCTCCCGTCATCACTCATCGCATTCAAGTCATCAGAAAATTCAAAAGTTGTACAACACGCCTAATAAGACTATGACATGATGATTTTAAAAAATTCAATAGAAATGCATATAATTTGGTGGAATGAAGAACAAAAGAGATGGTGGCTCAAGTGTAGATGAGCTACAAGAAATGAGAACGAAGGAATTCCAATTTTCCACTTTCAACTTCCTCCCTAGATAGTCTACTTGCGATTAGCCATTATTGGAGGATGGGTTCTGAGCAATTGCCAGTGAGTTTTCCATTAATTATTATTGTTTTATTTTTGTTTTATTAAATTCATATTAATAAAATGTTTTAGGGATTGCATTATGATGATTTCTTGGGAGTATTTGATGATATTAGATTGATAGCTCCATGTCATTTTTTTGTTTGTAGATTTTATATTTGAGTTTGAATTCTATTAAAAGGATTTAAGAAAATTTAATAGTCCATTTAAAGTTTATTTAGGTTTATTTTTAAATTTCTAGAATATATTTTATTTACACTTTCAATTTAAGTCTCCATAAATATTAGGTGAAAGCCATTTTAATTCTTTTCATTGCATATAATAATGTGATAGAATTTATTTTATTCTTTTCGCCATTTTATTGTAAATTATTTCTCAAAATTTTAACAATGTAATTATTTTTCTCTTTATTTATTATTATTACCTATTTTCTAATGTATTTGCATGGAGATGGAGAGTGAAGATGATTTAGAATTACAAATTGTAATTTTTTGTTTATTTATATGTAATTTATATTATTATTTGTAAACAATCAAAAACTATATTGATAGGATTTGTATTTATTTTCACAGAGGGGAGTTTCGCTCTCTCTAATACCTCAAGATAGCTATGGATATGGTTTTATGTGAGGTATGTCTAGTGCAATTATGGTTATTTTGTTATTATTTTTTTTTCTCTCTTCTTAAAGAAATTTACAGAAAACAGTTGGGAATGTAGTAAAAATTATAAAATGGTGATATTTTTTTTAAATAAATTGATCTTGGTAATGAATGAACAATGAAAATTTAAACAAAATAAATAAATAATTAAATTGAACTTCCTTCTTCCACAATGAACTTGGGTTGTACAACATCACTTCCTCATTGATCAAACCTTAAGCTTCGTCAATCTACGCTTCATTTGGTAGTCACATTAGTCCTTCAATGGTGATGCATTTAGTGCCAACTTGGTCCAATCTCACACTTCACTCCAATAGTCCACATGTGTCCAATACCAAACTTTGCAACCTGGACCTCTGATTCAACTAGCAAATCAAAATCAACAAGAGGATACACATACCTTTCTTTCCAACACATTCTTGGTCCTCTTGTCCTGAAGATCTAAGCTTCTTGAGATATGGTTAGGCCACACCATCAACCCTAAATAACTACTCCCAACTATATTTCCCTTCTCCAAAGACATTCTCTTTTTTTGATTTCCTTTCTAGACTTCCAAAGAATTATTTTGGGTGTAAGGAAACTCCTCAAAATACCCTACAATTATTTGTATCACAACAACAAGTGATCTGAGCTATCTAGAAACGAAGACACTATTTTTTATCTACCTCTCTCCTTGGAGTAACTGTTTCTAAGCTAGAGATGTTTTACAAGCCCTCTCGACCGTCCAAATTATGCGTCCAACATGATGTTGTAGCAGCAATTTGTTGTGGCCTAAATAGAGATCCGAGCACCGCACAAAAGTAGCAAGTAAAATTACTCAAACTTAGCTTAGAGTTGCAACCTTGTTCATCATGGCTATCCACACCGAAACATAACAGAAACTTCTACACATATTGTGCCAAAGTCATCCTCCATGTTAGCTAGTTAGCTACCTCAAGTTCACTATCTATCTCAAAGGTATAGCTAATTTTATTTTCACTTTTGATGTGCTCTAAATCTGCAACAATTAACTTCTATTTATATGCACACACATGGCTCCATGAGTTTTTCCTTGGCGCAGATTTTAGCCCAAGTTGACCTACCCAACTAGACCAATTAACCACCAACCACATATAAAAATTAATATCTCTTATTAGAGACCTCTATCTTGAGTTAATTTAGCTAATCTTTTCTCCTCTAGATGTCCTCTAACACCTACAAGTGTCAAATCACTCAAAGTCTAGTTGTTCTTTCCGAGTTAATTTAGGTACAAAACCCCAAGCTTCGGTTCCAATGCCATATCAATTATGTTGCTCTTCTTCATCCAAACATCCATCACTAGGGCTTCAAGTTCTTCCCAAGCTACTAAATCTCAAAAAACTCTTTACATATAGATCCCCAAGAGTTTTCATATTAGACTACAATTGACCATATGCTTATAGAGCTAAGTCAATAGGCTAACACAATATTCCCAATTCCACCACAAGCTTGAGAAGGGCCGGGGGATATAATTTTATGCTTTTTAGACAATAAAAAATAAGAAGAAAGGAAAGAAAAATTAATACCCAAGGCCATTTAAATTTTACATCTAAGTACCTATCATAGAATCTTCTAAGAAGATTGCAAGTTAAGACTCACAGTGTTCGAACTTGATTCACACATCAACATATAATACCAATTGACAAGAAATTTTGATGGGTATTTAATTATAAGGCCCACAATACCTAGAGAATTTACACTCAGTTTCCTAAGAAGTGTTGGAGCATACCCAAGAAAAGGGTATAAGTAGCAAAAAAGCATAGAATTGCAACAATTTTTAGCATCGCCTATTGGAAGAGATACCTTGTAGTAACTTGGACATGTCAAAGATCTATTCATTGAAATAAAAAGATAGAAAATGATGGTAGATCAGAAAATACAGAAACATCAACAATTCACTTCAACCAAAGTTAGCATATAAAATGGAAGTTTGACATAGACAAAATTGAGGACAATTGAGTGATTACAATGAGAAAAAAAAACTCTAGACATCAAATTTACTTCTAAATCACCCTGTGTGACTACCACAACAATTATTGAATAAAAGGATTATCAAGATAAAATGTCATTCATTCAGGATGATACTCAGGAAGTCCCATATAATAATACTATGTGAGAATTTATATTAAAGGAAATTCTAGAGAAAACTAATTTACAAACAGATGTTACCTCAACCTCACCTACAACTAATGAACAAGTTCCTATAGTAGAGTCAAATACACCCAACACTTGAGCTCCATAAATAAAGAAAGGCTAAAAGAAACATCTGTTAAGAAACCTGGCCAAAGGCATGCTTGAGAAAAACAACTATTTGAAGCACTAGAAAATTCTATGAGAGAAACAAAAGAAAAATAAAAGAAGGATATTGGATAGTAGCAAGATTTAGTAGAGACAACAACAAAAAAAGGTATATCTAGTTAGAATGTTAGAACTGGGATAAAAAGTGCAACTATTAGAACATAAATACTAGTTGATCAAGAATTGTTAAGGAACATATCACTAGCCAACAAGGTAGAATATTTGAAATATTTAAAAGCATTTGATGCCCATGAAAGTATAGTTGTATGGAAATGGTCTATATTTTATCAACATCATCAAGTGCTTGCACGAACTACTTATCAAACAACATTCCCTATGACTTCAACACCAGCACATCTAATAACACAATCATCTTGATCATCGTCCTGACAATATAAATTCAATTTCTTTGAGCTAAGATTTTAGGATGCAGTCTCTCTTCTCGACAACAACATCTCACTCTCGACAACAACATCTCACTCGGGAAATTGAAGTTAAAGGTTTCAATCGACCATCCAGGGAAGGGAAAAGAATAATAATTCACATTTTAAATCTTGTAGATGTAATTCAAGAAGTTCTTGTGACCCCAGAACTAGATCTCCTAATTAGCCAACCACCCTTCTTGTCAAATTTTTATTTCTTTATAAAGATTTACATTTTTTAATTTATGGTATATCAAATTTTGTAAGACTCCAAATCTTCCCTTATTTGTCACAAAGAAGATACTAAGGGTAGGGGAGATGTTGAAGGGGCTAGTCGACTTAGTTGACGATCCCAAGCAATTCTAGAAATGTTATTATAAAGTTGATCAACTCTCTAGTTGAGTCAAGGTTCTAAGTTAGATAGGCTAAATTGCTTTTGACAAATAGAATTTTTTGACTATCTTGACATAATATATGTATATAAATATATTATATATATATATTGGAAATGATGCATCATTGTATCTTTTGTGACTAGCTTCTGAAGAGGATATAATATAAAGTAACACTTTTTTTAGTTCTTTGCTACATCATTTCTCTTCTTCTATTCCTACGTTCCTTATCTTCATGTGATTTCTTGTTTTCCTTTCTACTAGTAACTAATGGTCATTATCTGCTACACTGCAAGTATATATCAAACATTTTGGAATATTTTTCTAAAATATAAATATTTTAGAATATTGGTGCATCTTTCAATGAATTGTAAAATGTTGTAAAGTATTAGTGAATCATTCACTTTATTATAAAATCTTGTAATTTATTGGTGAACCCCTCATTTAATCTTTACATCAAGTTATTTTTCCTTCTGATGCATTGATTCTCTCATAGAAAAATAATTATCCAATTAATTTGCTTCAAATAAACAAATGTCATTAGGATTTGATGGTTCATCACCATCTATAAGTTATTTCAACTTCTTGGTGTGTAACTATTATAATAACTATTGTTTTTTCTTCTTCAGTCAAAACTCTAACAATTTTTTATCAATACACAATCTTTTGAAATTACATAAATAGGTAATTAAATTTAATTACATATATGATAAAAAAATCAATTAACACAACTCATTATAAAGCCACAATTTTTGAGTTCAAAAATATAGCCCACAAAGAAAAATGTTCATTACTTAGTATAACATGTTACAATATAAGTATCATCAAAGGATTCAACTTCAAAAATGATAATACACTAAACAATCCCTCATCCTCCACTAATTACATGTATTTCTTCTTTAGCCTTTCCCTCAAAAGTATAATTTCATTAAAGGAATGTTTTTCCCATGGAAATAGATCCCCTACAATGAAAACATACGAAGCTAGAGAATAGGTGATTATTCCATAAAAATAGCCAAGTAGAACATATTTCCCTTTCCTAGTAAATATTCTGAAACAAAATACAAGATAAATTGTGGATTCTCTAAAAAATGAAGAAGCTCATGTCATGCCAGAAAGTGAACTGGAAATTAATTTATTTTCCTTAAACCATTATATATATAAAAAAATTAATGATAATTACGGAAAATATGCTAAATACCCAAAGAATAAACAAATACATATACGCCTATACCTCCACCTCCTCCCTCGCCTCCTCCATCTATGCCTCCTCCTCCTCCTCCTTCTCCTCCTCCTCTGCCTCCACCTCCTCCTCCTCCTCCTCCTCCTCCTCCTCTGCCTTCTCCTCCTCTTCTACTGCCTCTACCTCCTCATCCACCACCACCTCCACCTCCATTTTTTTCCTTTCATTCATTCAAAATACGATGATGATTATGCGGAGGAAAACGGTTATGTTGCTGTGAATAAAACAAAACCAGCACAACATTCGAGTCAATCGCACCTACCAGTATGAGAGGCATCTTAAAACGCACCGCTCCATTTCAATTTCGAAAAAAGCAAAAAACAAACATCCATTTCAATTTACAATAAAGGAAAAAGAAACCTCTCCTATGGTTCAACGGTAGATGAATTTAAAAGCATAATTCAATTGATTAGTTTACCATTGGCACCAATCTCGCATTCGTTTTCTTCTTTTCATTTTCATGTTCGCATTCATTTTCGTCTTTTCATTTTTCATGTTCGCATTCATTTTCTTCTTTCTTTTCACGTTCTTTCTTGGGTGCATCATTTCTTTTTTTCATGCTTTTTTTTGTTATTTACATTAGGTGTGATCTGTTAGTTTTGGTTCTGGTTCGTACAACTATGGTTACGTTTCTGTGTTTTTGCGGTGCACCCAATTTTGTTTTCGTTTTTCTTTTTCTTTTTATTTTTTATATATTGATTTGGTTCGAATGCATGATCATCGTATGACCAGAGAAAATCAATGTGAGTCCATTAAATCGACATTATCCTTAGGTGACATAAATCATTCCCTTGCTATATGTAGTTTGATATAATCTATTGTATTGATTTTGATGTACGTAGGAGAACGAGTTGATTAATAAATGTTGATGAAAATTGAACGGTATATTTTGCAGTGATGGAAATCGCGACTGGATTTCAAGTCCTTAGAATTATAAGTTTTGTTTTTATATTTAACTGTATGTGTATCTGGATTATACATGTAATTAGCAAGGCTTTGAAAAGAGTTTCAGAGGTTTTCAGAGGATTGGAGACGTCTCCTTTAGACTATAGGTCAACATTGATGCTTACTCGGATATTCTAAGGCGTCTTACATCGATACCTTATGGAAGTGAGTTTCTTAACGCACTGCTAATTTAATCTTAAATACTGAAAAGAAAAAATTAAAATTAGAGAACGAATCAAAATTCATAACAGCACAATAACATATTTATTTTTATTTTGTGTTATCATAAAGGATACCTAACTGTTTTTTCCCTCTTGAAATTTGTTTTTCTACCTAATTTACTGTTTCCTTCTTTGTTGCAAGTTTCTTTTTCTGGATCTTTAATTTTAAGTTTACTGAGCGACACGATTTATACTATGTATAAACATCTCATTGCAATCTAGTTTGGTGTTAATTTGGTTTTGTTCTCACATAATATGCTATAATAAATTGAGAAATTGATTATGAAAATTTACCCTCGCAAATCTTCTGATATTAAATTGATTTTGTGAAAATTTACTCTCACATAATGGTGTGATTTCTCAATTTGGACTTGCCATAAAAACCCTACATATATTGATGTCAAAAATACACAAATGTTCACTTAATTGTAGGAGAATTTTTAAAGAAAATAACTAAGCAAAGTTGTTTGTATCCCGACTAATACTGTAGGTGGAGGAATAGTGTGAGTCTAAGAGATATAAATGATCACATATTTTGCCAATGGAGGGAATCTATTGGGAAAGACCATCAAATCACGACTTATCCCTCAAAATGATTATATCATGATGAAAACAATTATGTTGGGCATTCAATTTCCGAGGCAGGGAGTCTTGTAGTGCTAGAGTGTTAAAATCCATTGTGATGGATGACTGACCTTGGTCTTCAAAGATTGTGCCATTTCTTTCTAACGATATACCCCAACATATATAGAATATTTTGGTTTGTGATCCAACCAGGATTTTTGGCATTTGTCCATTGGGGATCCAAGCGAGCATCAAAGTTGGCTAACCATCTTTTCAGAAACAGGGCCTATGAGTTCCAATGCCATTGAGGTTGAAGGATCTTCTCGCCATCATCCTTTGAATCCAAAAGCCACCCCATAAAACCCTTGGCCAAAATTAAAAAGTGTAGTGAATAACTAGGTATAGGGGAAATATTCTTCAACGTCCAATTTCTCATACCAACCATCACCATTCTCTTACTTGCAAAATGACCAACCAAAGTGATCTCCTCCATTTTTGAGATGTCGTTCAACATAAATCCTTCACCCAACACTAAATATGCTTTGAATTTTACATATTCCTTTTTTTACTTAGCTCTGTTCCTTTCATGCCAAGTAGTGAGATGACCCTTGAATGGAATGAGATACACCCCCACAACATTTCACACTTGAAATGTTCGCACAAAAAGTGAGTGCATGGAGGGTTGATGTTATAGTTAGTGACTAATGTAAAATATGGGAGGGCAATTAGGTCTGAGCGAAAATAAATAGCACAAGGAGAGATAGCGGGTAGCTCAATGGAGGTTTACCAAGTTATGGTGGGGTCGAGATGTGGTAAGCTTAGATATTCGTAACCGCTGAGGATGGCCTCAAAGCAAAGGTGGTTGTGGGTGTCTTCATCTCAACGAGACAATAGGAGGATGGCCCATGCATGTGATATGTGTATGTGGAGAGAAAACATAAAATCAAACTAGGAGAATGTGAGAGATATGATAGAGTCGACTATTGTTGAGAAGATGGCAGGTGTGTTTTGACTTCCTCTTTCTAGGCCCAAATTTTTAAACCCTCATATAGGTCATCTGAGAATTTGATTTGCTCAACTTCCATCATTATATATATAATAAAAAATGGTATTAAATTATAATTAATATTTATAAATAGTTTCAATAATAATTATAAAATTTATCTTTTATGATATAGTAATTAAATTGAAAATAATGTTATTCCTTTAATATATAATAATAAATTGACAATAATGTTAATTTTTTAATATATAATAATTAATTAACAACATAAATTTTTAAAATTTAATAATAATAGTAACATTATTTTTTTTTAATATAATAATTAAATTATTATAATAACAATTTGTATAATGTTGTTGAAAAATATATAAATTATATAAATTAGTATATTATAAAATTTTATATTTATTTAACAATAAATAAATATTAAATTAATTTAAATGAAAAATGAAAAATAGAATAAATATTATTTATAATAAAATAATAATTATTATTATAAGTCTAAAGTCATTATCGAATCATAGATTGGAAAAAATGTTTGAAATAGTGTGCAATTATTTATTTTATCTCTTAAGGAAAAGATTCTAAATCATTTGACCTAATCATTTGACCTATTTCAATTCATATGTATAAAATTGTTTATATATCGAATTTTAACTTTAAAAATAGAAATTTAAAAAAAACTATGATAGCTTAAACAAATCCGGGAAATTTCACTAAGTTACAAAGTCAAGTCATATTTAATGGGAGACAATACTCATTTTAGAAGTGCAAACTTGTTGGAATATTTATCCAACTCACTTCCAAACGTGTAGAAACTTTGAAGTGCAAAGTTTGAAACTACGGAAATTATGGATTATAGGGTTTCCTGTATTGAATCGAATCAAACTAAAACTATTTCAAATGTCACAGTGATTTGTTAAGGTGAAATCACACCAAAATGAAAGGTTATTGTATTTTTCAATTCATAAATTTATACAAAAATAATTTTATATAAATCTATTAATTTGTATTTGTGTATTGTGTGGCACATGCATTCCGTCAACTCTAAGCATTATTTTATGAATAAAGGAGGAAGGCCCTAAAATTCTCAAAAAAATTATAAACTATCTATACACATCCACGATGCCATTTTAATTCGATAAGGATTGTGTACTCCCCAAAGTTTACAAAATTTAGATTTCGAAAAACCCCACACTCGTGCCCACGAAGTAAATGAAAGATAATAATCTGGGTAGGATTTTCAGCAAATACTAATAGGTTTACGTGCAACAAATATCTTCCATGAGAGTATAGGATCTCATGAAACAGATCTGATGACTTAATCTTCTTCGCGACGTCAATGTCTTTGTCATCTTTGAGTTGAGCATAGCTTTCTGCCAAAGTGGTCGTCACTTCCTTCACTAATTTTGGAGAAAGCGCGTCAAGTTCGTGCAACTCCTCTATGTCACAAACCAGTGATTCTGTGAGACTCTCGTTCAGATATTCGTGAACCACCACGCGCAGAAGGGTGACGTGCTGCGAGTCAGGAGCCATGGTGTATGCGGGCACGATCCACCCGAACCTTCTGAGGTGTTCAGAAATCTCATACTCATCGTACCTGTTACTGCCATTGAGCAAAAACGCGACCAGAGGGACGCCGACCTCTTTCGACAATATGTTGAACCGCTTGGTGTCCTCTAGGCTTATTCTGCCATGGTGCCCTTATGGCTCCTCCAACACTCAGATTTAGGGTTTAATCATGATGAAATCAAAATAACGCGGAGGGAGCGGACGGGTGGGCAAATTCAAATTTAAAATGGGGAAATTTAACGCGGAGGGAGCGGACGGGTGGGCAAATTCAAATTTAAAATGGGAAAATTTAAAATTCAAATAGTGTACTTAATACCCGGTTTGTTGGATTGAAAAAGATCACCAGTGAAGTACTTAATGAGATAATATACTAGATACGTTGAAAACGCAAGCTTGGTTTGTTGGATTGAAAAAGATCACACGTGAAGTACTTAATGAGATTATGTACTAGATACGGTGAAAAGACACGCTCAAGAGTTGTGTGGGTATATTGCAGATTCCTCTGAGTCCCTCTAGCTTTCACTTGCTCAGAAATATGACGGGATCGGAAAACGAATGCTCATGAAACAACATGCATGCTCATGGTAGCCAAAAGGTATGGCAACCAATAAATTCTATTCATTAATAGTCCAATAGCATAGGATTTATTGGTTGCCCGGAAAGGTGAATCTTCATAAGGGTTGCCGGGATCCATGGAGTAACGAGGTAAATGTCTAAGGCTATCGGTGAGGAATTGGAGGTCTCTCGTCCCGGGGCCGCCAATGCACCAAAAAGGTGGGAAATAATGAAAGTGGGATTGATCTCTTTCTGCACGTAGCGACTTCGTCGAATCGACCGTGAACTTCTCTTATTGGAAGATTCAACCTCTCGCTCAGGAAGAGAAAGAATGGGGGTCACTCAACTCCTATATGACTTAACCATGAACAAAATCCGAACGGACCAATTCTGAATGGAGAAAATCCTATCGTACCTACCTGGCAAACCAGGACGCGACCAAGCGAATCAGGGGAGCGGATCAGTCGCATAAATGGCGAAGACTTCGCATCCGCATATCCAGCGGGGTAGCTCGCTACAGGTGAAAATAACTGGCATATTCGACGGTGATTAGTCTCAGATTCGATCGCTCGCATAAACAACAGAGATAACTTGCTTATCAGCGTAATGGTCTGCAGATCTGGATGTGATAACCCGCTTAAAAACTGATAATTCGCATATTCGATGGAGTCGCAGATCGGCTGATAATTCGCATATCCGATGATAATTCGCGTATCAGAATATAAGTTGCGTACCCAAGCAAGATAATTCGCGTAACTAATGTGAGAACTCGCATAACGAGAATTAATCTGCATATTCCGTGGCGATTACTAGTATGCCCGGCTGAAATACACGCATAAACGGTAAAGACATGTTGGATATCAGTGTAATGATCAGCATATCATACAGTGATAACCGCGTATCACTGAATAACGCGCCTATCTGGAGGGGATAACTGGCATATCACCTTAGTGATGCGAATATTCTGCGGTTATAATGGGCGTATCGAACGATTACTGGTGATAATTCAGATTACACACGATAACTCGCATAACCACTGGTGATAAGCACTCGAATATTGTGTGGGATCAGGTGATAATTCGCGTCAATAGTGATAATGGCATACCTATTGACGATAACCGCATATCCAAGGCGGTTAACTCGCGGCGGTAATTGCATATTGTGAGATGATAATACGCGTATTCAACTGAATTTAGTGGCATAAGCGAGAACTAGTTTATGCCGCGAAATATATCAAGTTCTGCCCGACAAAGAAAAATGGCCATGCAGGTCGAAAGGTAGTAGCTCCTTCAGTTTGGGTTGTACGCGACATGCCAGTTATTCAGAGTATGAGATTCTAATAAATTTGGAGGCGTGTATACCAGGGACGACGTCATTATGCAGAGAGGAAAGGCGAAAGGGATTTTGTCAAGGTTTCAGCTAACACAGCCTCCATTCACTCTGATGTGCCTTGGAATCTTTGTGGGTAGGGTTTGTAGGTATATCCTTAAAAACTAGTGTCTCTAACCTACAATTTACCTCTTCAGAATCGACAAGTTGAGCCATGGATAGGCCACCTCTCATTGTACCTCACACTGACATATGGAAGAAAGAACGGCTTTCTGTCGATCCAGAGGCAAATTATTTTCCTGTTGCAGCAACCAAATCTACTAGAAGGTTTTTAATATATTGTTTGGCTTTAGCGGTTTTCTCTCATTATGTCATGAGACCGCAATTTTGGAACCGAGTTTGATAAACATTTTCTCTGATAAAAGATCTGGTTTCCATAGTTATCTATTACACCATTCTCATTTATGAAATTTCTACCAATTTTCCCTCTAATGTGAATTGGCCTCTTGCATAAGGTAATGGAGTTTCCCAAGCAATTTTGGCCTCTTGTAGAAGGTAATGGAGTTTCAAAGGCAGGTTTAGAAATAATTTTACATCGACTTGTGGAAATGGGCTTCATCGTCTACTATCCTGTCGAAATTAAAGTATTGTTAGTTTTCATTTGATTATATTAATATGTGATTTCTAAAATGTAATGCGTGGCAGAAATGTATAATTATTTAAATATAAAACATCATTTATAATTATTTTATTATAAAAATATATAAAACATGAAACTTAAAATAATTTTATATTGGTAAAATCAAATCATTAAAATGAATAGGGTAAAAATTGAAACTAAAAAAAAATATACATCATAAAGATAACCACATAAATGAAGAAGAAAATAAATAAGAGATCACCACATTTTAAGTTATTTATTTGAATCTAAAAAATGAAGTAAGAAAACAACAATATTGAAGTTAATATTGTTGCCTCATCATCTAGGTTTCAAAATAGAGATAGAAAACCATAAAAATGAAGATATAGATAATGAATTTTTGAATCTGATAGAGTTGAGTTTCTCTCCCTAGCTTTAAATTTTGTAGAAGAGCTCCACATTTAGAGATGCACTGTCATTTCCATTTTTAATAGTTCCATGGGTCATATAGTTCTCGGTAAGCATAATATTTTTAATTAGGATTTAAAAAAAAATATTGTTTTGATTTAAAATTTAGTTTCTTGATTATGTCACACTTATTAAGCTGTTATTTAGGATTGGGTAATGTAAAATATAATTAATGATATTTCAGTATTATTATAATGAAAGTTTAGATAAATTTTTGGGAATATTGAATTAATTTAAATTATAAATTTTATGCCATTTAATTATTATTATTTTTATAATAATAAAATTAATTATATTTATATATAAATATTTTTTAAGACATATTAAATTAATTAGGTTAATATATTTTATATTTTTTGTTTTGTTTTAAAATAAGAAACTTTTCAAAAGTTTTTAGTTTGAATAGTTTTATGAAGAGTTTGTTTCCTCTTAGCTTATATATTATATCTATATCATTGTCTATATATTGATTGGTTTCTTCTAAGCTTCTCATTCAATTCTATGATTGGTCTCTTCTAAGCTTTTGATACAATTTCATATTTTGCTTTAGGAGCCACACTCTTTTGTGAAAAACACGAATACTTTTTCAAGTTCCACTCCATTCAATTCAAATTATTGTGCTTAATTTTGTCATTAACTTTTCTAGATAGTTATTTTATCTGTAGAGAAAAATCACTCTTATCAATTGATGGATAGGAAAACAAGGTTGACACCCACCAATTTATTCAGGCCAGACACATAGTTTGTATATTATTGTTGTAACAATGTTGAGAGGTTATAGTTGCCCATTTATTTGATGTAAAATTAGTGATTAAAAATGAAGTCATTATGGATTTGATGAAGTGATTATTTATCTATACATCCTTCTTAATAGAAATATATTTTGGAAACACAATTTTCCATCCTCTATATATTGAATATAGGCCATCTTGTAATGAGTGTAGATTTTTATGTTATATTACGTTATTGAGCTCGTACCATGCACCATTCCAGACAAGTTTGAAAAAATAGTCTTTAGATTACTTGTGCATGATGTGATTTTTACTTATATCATAAAATAATCATCCTTCGATACCTTTTATTGTAACCCTATAAATTAATAACCAAATTAGTTTGTTTTTTCATTGTTAGTTATATATTAGATCAAAATGAATTACCTTGCGTGAATGGGGAGATAATTGCATTGGAACCAAAATTTGGCTTTCAACATACTTCTTACATTCCCTTATGTGGGAGAGATCATAATGGTTCATGCCCTTGCTTGGGGATTTCTAGGTCCCCTTACAAATTAAAAACCAATTTAGTGTGCTTTTTCATTGTTAGTTTTATATTAGATAAAGTGAAGCACCTTGTGTGAGTGGGAACATAATGGATTTGGCACCAAATTTTAGATTTAACTAGATTCCTTTATGTGGAAGAGATCATACTCATTCATGCCCTTGCTTCCTGAGTTCTAGCTCTGCGACTCCCATAGAGAGGCTTAAAGGGGATTTTCCCTTTAGTCATTAGATTTTTTCTATTACTTTTATTAAATTGTATTGGGACAGACATTCTAAAAGCATGATAACCATAGAAGCC
>APFE031034831.1:129654-156399 GCA_000404065.3 Pinus taeda | reverse complement strand
ACAAGCTGTTCCCAAGGTCTGATGATGGGCTTGGGAAGTGCAGACTGAGTTTCTGCATCTGCATGTACAACTGCTGCATTATTAACTTGCTGTTTATGGGAGTGTGTTTCAATCTTCTGAACAGAAACAGGTTCAGAAAGATGACTCCATTGCTGTAGTTCTTCTTGCTGTAGCTGTGATTCAAGCTGCAAAAAATCAATCTTTTCTTGTGCATATTGTAGACATGTCTGAATTCTTGAGAGAGAGCCTTTGCTGATTTGTAATGTGTCATTAACAGTCGATTGTATAAGAGTTTTCATGAACTCTAATACTTCAGTAATTGTAGTCATTTTTCTCGATAGAAATGCACCACTAGAAACTTGTTTTGAAGTGAAAATGTACCCTAAATAATCACAATGCTTGCAACCAATAGCAGACAATGTGGTGCATATAATGGTGATATCACCCCAACAATTAAAGCAATCTTCTCATTAAAATCTGTTGAGAAAAACAAATTTGTTTGTTGCACATAAATTTATGCCCGAACTGCACAATAGGAACAAGTAAATTGAACAAGCAGCAACTTTAAATTGGATCTTCCAAATACTCCTTCACTTTCAAATCAGAAAAACTTCAGGTAAAAATTCTCATAGATAGTCATTACCATTAAAGAACCAGACCCAGTTACTTTTCTAAAACCTTAGTATCCATCCTTCAAAACATCATATGGAATGGGTGTGACTGTCTCCAAAACAGCGCCCTCAACTATAAATCTTCGCTACCATGTTAAACAGACATCTCGATCAGCAAATTTTAAACAGGCCCTGATTCAAATCTGGTGAATTTTTGACAACACAGCATGTCCGACGAGACTTTACATAGCTTTCAAAACAAAAATATATGGGAGAAACCCTAAATAATGCCAAAATGACGGTCAGTCCAGATAAGCATTCCCAACGAGATAAACCAGAACAAAAACATATGGGAGAATCTCTAAATAATCATGTTCTGAGTGTGTTTTATCCCACGGTGGTGAAACGGGGCGTGCTTTCCCAAAAAAGGGTTTTGTGTCAAAAAGTAAAGTACTTATACTCGAACAATTTTTAGCTCATTTCATAATAAGCAGGGTTCTCGTGATGCTTTCTCTTGGCATATTTGTTGTCTTGTCTTACCTACTGACCGGGAGAATAAACCTGCATCTCTGTGAGAGCATAGTTTGTGTAGCAAGGCATCCACCAATAATGTTGGTTACTGAGTCCGAACGAACTGCAGGTCCGACGAGACTTTACATAGCTTTCAAAACAATTTGCGCCGATGAAAGCTACAATTCGACGAATTCCATGGCTATCAAATCACTTGAGCTATACAGTGATTCGCTCAAGTGCTTCAATTTCCATGCTTCTCACACTCATCCAACATGGGTAGCTCTCACGGAATCAGTTTCACGCCAGAGGGCTCAATTTCCGCTCAAATTTATAATAAAAAATCATTATTCCAGCACAATAACTATTCCTTATCTGTTTGACTGTATGCAGCCTCCCAATAACTCCCTTTGGGTTAAATGGGTCAAAACCCCATCATTTTTTCACACGAAAATCTCTGAATTCAACGCTCAGTTAATTTGCGACTGTGGACTCTTGCAAATCCTATATTAACCCACAGACCTTTGAGAGCAATTGAAATCTCACAAAGTAACATTATAATTATAACTATTGCTCAACCGGACCCATATTATTTATGAGAATTCAAGGATCGCTTTGCAGCTCTGTCTAAACAGCCACGTATCCCTTATCGAACTTCCGCATACCTGACGAAAACATATTTATTTCGTTATAGCATGATAATTTTATACATATATATCTTGTGGCTTTGAGTGACTGACCAGCTGTGGCTTATATTGGATGTTTCAGATCCAAATTCTTTGTTTGCTCAGAAATTTTTTCACACAATCTCGACGATATCTATTGATGAATATTATAACGTCAATGGCAGGACCATGTTCTATGCGGCATCAATGTTCTCCAAACATACGTGGAGTTTTCTAGTTTTTAGAGATAAATAATTCTGTAGTTGCTATCTCGTAATCAATGATATAGCGAATCTCCAGCGCATGGAGGCGAATATGAAAAACGCCAGCCTGTGTTCTTTTTTTTGCAGAATAAATCGACTACGTTGAGCCAGGTGTCCCATCACTTCCTTTTCCTTATATGATTGAATGTGTACTCCCTTGCGTTACTGGATATGATGGCTTGTTGGAAGCAATCACCGCTTCAACGCAGCGTTCTCCTTCAGAAGCAATCACCGCTTCAACGCAGCGTTCTCCTGCTTTACATATCAAAAACAGCTCTGAGATGCCAGGCAGCGTTATATATTAAAATAGCTCTGAGATGTCAGGGTTGACAGGCAGATTTTAGAGCGTTAGAGTAGGTGGACAGTGAGGGAGAGCATTTTTATGAAAACGCATCTGATAAGATGTCAGACTGATGCCAGACTCACAGCGTAACAGAGCGTAGGTAATGAGGGTAGGCAGCGCTATTCAAGGCAGCTCACAGGCCACACATCATGGCTCTGATACCATGTTAAACAGACATGGACAGCCAAAACATATGAGAAAGATAAAGCATGCGATACATATTTTATTCACAAATGATGTACATTTATAGTACAATATGGTGACCGTTGGGATTCAGATCCCAAGGTCTCTTGGACTGCTTTGTCCATTCGGCTTCCACACTAACCCTTTAGGATTAGGTGTCCAACAGCCTCCTCCTCAGTCACTAATTGTTGTTGATGCCCTCCTCTTCCTCCACCCTGTAACTCTCCCTCTGAAATCGATCTCCTTCTCTTTGAGAATTGATTTTCCTTGGGATACTAAGTATCCGCTAGTGTGTCTCCAAATGATCCTCAAGTCTTCTCTTATACTTTTCCTGTTGATGAATCAACGGTCGAGATTAAGTCGCTAATCAACGGCTAAGATTAAAACAGACTTGATCTTCTTCTGTTAGAAGCTTCTCACCCTTATCCTTATTAATACCCATTAATATTTTTATTTTCCTAAGTTTAGACTTAGGAACCCATTCAAAATATTAATTATTTTAATAACTCCTCATCTGAATGGAATTTCTCAAAACGATTTTTGGGTCTTGGAGATCTCATATGCCTAAGCCTCTCCTCCAAATTTCAAGGCTAGAGCACATCCAGTGCTACAAAAAATCAACACTCCCTCCTAGCGAGGAATGTGCTCTAGCAATGTTTCACCATAGAAACATCACATTGATCCTCCACATGGATACCTGTGTTGATGCTTGGCCTGTTGCCTCACATCCCCTCTAATGTTGCTTCCTGTACTGCTACCCATGACACTGCCACTACCACTGCTACATTTGTATTGCAGCTCCCTCTCAACATGTTGCATCACGCTACCCATAGCACTACCACTACTAACGATTGCGCTGCAACTCCAGACACTTAGCCATTTCTGCTACTGAAATGGATTCTCCACCATCCCCATCTTCTCCCTGAAATAAACAAACTTTGTTCTTCCTAGAGCCTTGGTGAAGATGACTGCCACCTGTTGTCTTGTAGGAGTGTACTTCAATTGAACTGCTCCTTGTTGGACACAGTCTCTGACAAAGTGACACCTAATATCAATGTGCTTCGACCGATCATGAAGTAGTGGATTCTCAGAGAGCTTGATGCAACTCTAATTATCACACGAAATCTGGGTCGCTTCCATCCTTCTCCTGAATAGATTCGCAAGCAATTTCCTAAGCCATATGGCTTCGCAATAAGCTATGTTAATTGCCATATATTATGCTTCAACTAAGCTCAGAGTCACGGATTTTTGTTTCCTACTACACCAAGAGGTCATTCTTGATCCAATGACGAAACAGTACGCAATTGTACTTTTCTAATCTACTAAACTTCCAACCCAATCTGTGTCAGTGAGCCCACTTAGTCTAATGGCATTACCTTGGGTGTACAATAGTCCATGCTCGATTGTTCCTTGCATATACCTGAGAACATGTTTGGTTGTTGTCGAGTGTGCCCTCTTGGGTTCCACCATGAACTCACTGAGGGTGTTGACAGCGCAACAAATGTCTAGCCTAGTATTGACCAAATACATTAAGTTGCATGTACAAGGTGGGATCAACGTCTTTATCTTCTGATGCATCAATCTTCTTCCAGTTGGTAATCATTGGAATAGTCATAGGTCTACAGTCTTGCATCCTGAATCTCTTCAAGATCTTTGTAGCATATCTCCCTTATCCAAGGAAGATCTCACCATTCTGCTGCCAAACTTCGAACCCTAGAAAATAATGCATTTGCCCCAAATCCTTCATGTCAAATTCTGTGGCTAGATTCTTCTTGCAGTCTTTGATGAACCTAGACGATTCTGTCAGGAAAAGATCATCCACATATAACACTAGGATTAGAGCCTCATTCTCTACGACAAGATAGTAGAGATTAAGGTCTGTGTCACTCTTAATGAACCCCATCTTCTGCAAATAGCCATCAATTCAACCATACCATGCTTTAGGTGTTTGTTTAAGCCTATAAAAGGATTTCTTTAATCTGCATACATGAGATTTCTTCTCATGTGTCTCAAAACCCTTTCGTTGTTCAATGTATACTTCCTCTTCTATTACCTCATTCCAAAATGTCGTCTTGACATCGATCCGGTGAATCTCCCACCCCATCTATGTTGCAAGAGATATCATGGTTCTAATAAAAGTATACCTGGCTACTGGGCGAAGGATTCTTCGTAGTTTATCCCTTCCTTCTGAGCATACCCCTTAGCCACAAACCTGGCTTTGTATTTCTCCACACTACCGTCTGCAGCATATTTGACTTTGTAGATCCATCTCGAACCTACCACTGACCTGTCCTGAGGCCTAGGGACCACTTTCCAAACATCATTGACCATTATAGAACTGTATTCCTCCACCATAGCATCTACCCATACTTGATGTTGAACGGCCTCCTAAAAACTAGAAGGTTCCCCAACTTGAGCTACTAGGGCTTGGTATCTGTCTCGTTGTCTTCGCTCCCTTTTATTATTCCTGGGTGCACCAAAGAAGTCCTCTGCATCCTGTAGAATCTGTCGGAGTTCCCGGCTCGTTCTTCCACTGGGAGTGGGCACATCTATCAACTCTACCTCTTCCTGAGATTCCTCCTGTTCTGAAGCGTTGTCTGTAGGAGAATTTTTGGAAATAGTTTCTACTAGTCTAAGTGGTTGGACTGATGGATCGTCTTTTGACTGCTCCTCGGAAGGCATTTCTCAGGATTTCCTGAAAGCTTTGTCCTCCATGAACTTTACATCTCGCTGAACTACTACCTTCCTACTCCCTCGAAGATAAACTCTATCTGCCTTAGCATTCTCGGTATATCCCACAAGATATCCTTTCTCAACAATTTGATCTAATTTCTCTCTTTTCTTCGTGTACAAGGCAATATGATAAACTCCCAAATATCCTGAAATGACTAACTTCAGATGTCTTCCCGGTGAAGACCCTTTCCAGAATGAGCCCAATGCCTTGTGTGGAGTCTTGTTTTGGACATAAATTGTCGTGTTACATGCTTCTACCCACAGGAATTTGGGCATGTCCTGATCATACAGCATTGCCTTAGCTGCTTCCACAATAGTCCTATTTTTCCTTTCTGCTACCCCATTCTGCTCTGGATTGGAGGGAGTTGTCCACTCCCTTTTGATGCCTTACGCAAAAATCGGTGAAGTCCTTGTCAACATACTCTCCACCATTGTCTGAGTGCAAGATTTTTATCTTCTTTCCTATCATATCCTCCACTAGAGCCTTGAACTCTTTGAATCGACCAAAAACCTCATCCTTGGTTTTTAGAAAGTAGATCCAAGTCTTCCTGGAATGGTCATCGATGAAGGTGACAAAGTATTCGACACCACTAAGAACTTTTGTGGACATTGGTATGCAGATCTCTGAGTGTATCAATCCTAGAACACTCTTAGCTCTATTGTTACTTCTAGAAAACGTTGTTTTGGCATACTTGCCCAGAGCGCACCCTCTGCATACATCATCTTGTTCGGTACTTAGTTCTGGAACTCCTGACACTATTTTCCTAAGAATTCTCAAAGCCCCATGGTGTAAGTGTCCCATCCTCCTGTGCCATAGTTCATTCAAATCTTTGTCTCAATTGATGCCTATCAGTGCCATTGGTGATTCTAGTTGTAATCTATACGGCCTGTTACTTCTGATTCCAATCTAGGCCTTCGTTTTCCAACTTGGGTGTTTGACATATACTTTCTCCCAATGAAGAAAACTTTATAACCCTTGTTTTGAAGTTGAGATACGGAGAGTAAGTGCATCCCCAATCCTGACACATGCAGCGCATTGGTTGCTCGAAGCCGCTCTCATGCTTCGATTTGAAAGACTATAGTACTTCTTCCTACAGGGGTACACTTTACCTTATTTCCCATGGTGATCTGAAAATTCATTCTTTCTTCCTAATAATCTGAAAAATCATTCTCGAATTCCTGTCATATGCCAAAAAGCTCCACTGTCTATATACCAAACCTCAGAGGAGGCAGAGCTTGCTAGGCAAGTGACTTCTTTTTCCAATCTGAAAGCTAACATAGAATAATCATCATCCATGTCCCTTGTGCATTCTTTCGGAAATCTGCGTGAGTCCCTTTGAGTTGATGCCTCTGCATCATGCTCTTGACCCATAGTCAATTCTTCTCTCCTGTTGTCGGATCTCTGCTCTGATACCATGTGAAAATTTCTAATCTGAAATTCTATTGCAGCAACTAATTTATTTTACCTACTTATTTCCACAATAAGTTATTTACGAAATCCCTTCAGCAAATATTAAAATAAAATCTACTGCAGTTATCACATAATTACACAGAGAAAATACATGCACAAGAACCAATCACATCAACACAGTTGTTTTTGGACAATTGTCCGCGAAAAACCCCAATGTGGGAAAACCAGTGCAGCAGAGGAGGGTTTTATTAATCTTCAGCAACAATCGCTTTTACAAGGAATGATTTTACAGAGAAATTGAAAGAAAACCCCTGAGACTTTCCCTTGGAAACTTTTTGACACTTTGGAGACCCTTCTCCCACTCTTGCGTCACTTTGTGTGGCTCAGCATAGCTCTAAGTGGCTCTGTGTCCCTTTGCATCAACCTACGTGAGGGCAATGTCTCTCCTTTGGACTGTGTCTCTCTCTACGTTGTCTCTCATTGTCCCTGCGTCACCTCCTCCTCAGTCACTGACTGTCGCTGATGCCCGCCTCTTCCTCCACCCTGTAACTCTCGCTCTGAAATCAATCTCCTTCTCTTTGAGAATCGATTTTCGTTGGGATACTGAATATCCGTTGGTGTGTCTACAAATGACCCTCAAGTCTTCTCTTATACTTTTCATGTTGATGAATCAACGGCCGAGATTAAGGCTCTAATCAACGACTAAGATTAAAACAGACTTGATCCTCATCTCTTAGAAACTTCTCACCCTTATCTTTATTAATTGCCCATTAATATTTTTATTTTCATAAGTTTAGACTTAGGAACCCATTCAAAATATTAATTATTTTAATAACTCCTCATCCGGGTGGAATTTCTCAAAACAATTTCTAGGTCTTGGAGATCTCATATGCCTTAGCCTCTCCTCCAAATTTCAAGGCTAGAGCACATCCGATGCTACCAAAAATCAACATCAAGTTCTCTACCTGAGCCCTGAACTCCTGGAACTTGTTGAAGACCTCATCCTTGATTTTCATGAAGTAGATCCATGTCTTCCGAGGGAAATTATTAATGAATGTCACATAGTACAAGAAACCGCCCAAAGATGAAACTGTCATTGATTTGCATACATCTTAATGCACTAGATCCAAGATCCCCTTGAACCTACTATCGCTACTCAAGAAATATCCCTTAGCATCCTTGCCAAGTGCACAACCCCTACAAACACCCTCATGCTCTACCTAGAGCTATGGAGGACCTATAAACATCCTCCTCAATGCTGGCAAAGCCCTGTAATGCAAGTGAGCAAATCTTTGATGCCATAACTCACATAAACTGATACTTCCATCTACCAATGCTTGGGTTGGACATCCTAAAAATCTGTACAGTCCTCCCTCTCGAACACCAATCAACCCTGTGGAGTCTATGCTCGAGCACTTAGGCCATACAAGAACCTAATCATCAAACAATGCAACTTTGTAACCTCTATCCTCCAATGCTAAAATAGAGAGCAGGTTCTTCAATCCTAGTACAAATAATACATCTACCATGTGTAGAGAATCTACAGACGCCCGCTGAAATGATGATGTCCCAACTCATTTCATTACATACTTGGAATTATCTCCAAGTTCCACCAGCAATGTTAATTCCTTCTCTATCAAATCAGTGAGAGAATCTCGTGAACATGTCATGTGCCTAGAAGCACCACTGTTTGCCAACCAAATATAACTAATGTTTATAATATTCCCTATAAGAGTGGAGACAAAAAAATATTATTTCCGAAGTTCATTTGCAATCTCATCAAGTTTAGATTCATGTCTTCTTCTGAGGTGGATGCTCATCATCATCATCAACAACATTGGTTGTTGATGCATGCCACTTTCCCTTCCTTTACTTCTAAAGGCATTGGGAGGCATAATGACCAAATGTATGACACTTGAAGCACCCAATCTTTGAAAGATCCTTCTTCTTCTTATCTTGACCTAGAGCTGATCTTCCACCTATATCTTTCTTACTGAAATTTCTTTGTCCTTTGCATTTCCTTGCATGAGCTGCAAGGGCCTAGGTTTCATCATCCTAAGGTCTCTGCAAGTTGTTCTTAGACAACAATTTGGCCTCCTCTTGGACACAATCAGTCCAAAGCTAATCAAACTTGGGCAGCTCATCTTATGCACAAATACCCTATACAAATGGATCCCATGAAGAAGGAAATCCATTAAGACTCACCATAACCAGCTCTACATCATCAATGGTATCTCCAATGGCCTTAAGTTGATCTCTCCATTGTGAGAATCTCATGATATAAGTGGCAATTGAAACTGATCTGGACATCATGATACAACGAAGTTGATGCCTCAACGCTAATTTCCTGCTAGTGTTCTTACCCTCAAACAATCCCACCAAGGCATAAAAACATCTCTTTGGCAGTCTTCAACTCAGCAACATGTGGAAGCAAATGTTGCTTTATGGAATCTATCAAGATCCTTCTAGCCTTTGCTTCATTCTTATGCCTGGACTTCTCCTCAGCCTCTTGTGGTTCTGGGGCATTTTCCTTCACCTAATTCTAAATATCATTTTCATCCAAGACAAGGAGTATCTTGGTCTTCCAAGATCTGAAATTTGTAGCACCATCTAACATGTCTTCTACCCTAAGACTGGGTACTATCTTGATAAGAGAACTGAAACATGTACAAGTTGTCTGAATACTAAAATACGAGGTTGTCCAATGGTTGGTTCTTCCAACAAAGCTCTAATACCATGTTGAAATTCTATGGCAAGGTGCAGTAGAATACAATTTTCTGCTCTAATAATTACTTCCTAACGATTTCAAACAGTTTTTCTCAAGCCACTCATATCATTGGATAATTATAAACAGAAGATCTCAACAGTAAGTGTAGCGGAAATAGTAAATATCATAGGAAGACAACCATGGACAATAGACAATATTTTTCCCCTGGGAATCCCAACTTTAAGAGAAACCCAGCTATCTTTTCTTGAGAAATTGTCTTTCAGCATAGTTTACAAATCAGAAATTTGTCTAGAAACCTGTGCCAATATACAAGTCAAATACCAGTCAAACCTAGCCAAACTGCTGCAAGTCAACACTGGTCAAACCAGTCAAAATACTCAAAAGTCAATGTTGGTCAAAGAACCTGGTCAAGCTACCCTGCAGTCAAATCCGTATGTGCAGCCTGCAATCTAACCTGCATGTGCAGCCTGCAGTCCACCTGTAGTGAAGCCCGCACGTGTGGCCACCAAAAAACTCAGTGAGAAGCTAGGTTAACTCTCAGTCAAATTTGATCAAAACAATTCAGTTAACTCTTAGTCATACTCTATCAACTCGGTCACACATGCAGCCTCAAGAAGAACAGAAATGAAGATGAAGAAACATGAAGATGATTCTCCAAAACAGATCTCTCCTTAGCTGAAAATTTCTCCTCCACTAGGAAAGATAAATGAGCTTGCTATGTTGATAATTTGTCTCTCACATGCTTGTTTATTTATATAGAGCTCTAATGTAAAGTGGAGACCCATCAAGGTGGCTCCTCATCACAAGAAACCCCTTCACTAATGGAGCCTGCATCACAACTCAATATTAGAATAGAATTGTTTCCCTCACTGTTAAGTGAAAAACCTCAATCGATAAGCAATTCAAACCCACTCTATAAAAAACAAATCACTCCCTCCCAGAGCACAATGTGAGCATCATGGGCAAATCTACCCTAGCCAAATCAGCATGGCCCCATATGGAAGAAAAACTGCCCCTAGGCCATTCATCCCTAGGCAAATCAACATGGCCCCATGGGTGAATGTATCATTCTCCCCTAGTCAAATCAGCATGACCCCATGGGAGAATGTATGCCCGACGCTGCAAAAACATCAACACCAAGTTTATGCCTACTTCCTCTATTTTGCTTCTATCTTGTACTACATATATTTAAAACTGCAGCCTAGAACAATGACAAAGAGTTGATTATTTATAAACATTATTGATCTTTCTAACAGTTGTGAAGATAGCAACCTGAGATTCATCTGCACCTATTTCTGGCTGGTTAAGAGCAACCTGCTACAAGCCAGTAAAAATGCCACAACAGAAGTCTAATTCAAAATTTCCCAACAGCATCAACAAAACATATGTCCACATATTGGATCTGTTTTTCCTTTCTTTGGCTTCTACTCATTTCTTAAATTCTCCATAAGAAACCATTCTTATGCACAGTGATTCATCTGTTCAATTAGAGTGAACAAAGATACAAATTTCTCTCTCCTCCAGGCCAACTTACCAGAGTGTTCAGAAAGGGAAACTGCTATTCCCGAGCACTCATCTAAGATGCCAGATGCGAAATTTTTCAAATCCTCATTAGGCACAAGAAGTTCTCTTAAACCACTCTTGAACAACTCAAAGCTCTTTAAAGACTAGCCTTGCCATTTACTATCATTTTGTTGCAATTGCTACCATATCATGCATTATTTTTATATCTGATTGCTCCAAGTTTTCTTCCTTTCCAACAAGACAGTAAGTTATATGGTTTCAGTAACTTTGGAAAAGAAAAATAAAAGAAAAAAACTACATTTGACAATCCTCTAAAATGATTGCAGAATCACCTTACTGTTATATGTGTTTGTCAGTAGTGTGTCCCTCGAGACCATTCTCATATTCCTATGAAGTATCTAGATTTTTTGCACAAAACTACTGAAATACCTCCAAGTTTTGTGTTGTAATGTGTCCAAGGATGCCATGTATACTTCCAACAGCCCCTTGGAATCTTGGCCCTACTAAACTCATTACATGTTCCTATCTGTCCATAATGGCATTTTGACTTCAAGAGTTGGGGATATATTGATTATATAAGAAACAGAAATATGCATGTATGATTTGCACTGAAAACTCTAGACTTCAGAAATTTGAGTTTACCTGCTCAGTGAATGTATTTACAAACACTTACCTTATTTTACTAGTTTAAATTATTAAACACCAAATAATAACTCATAAAAAGTTAAAACCTGGGTTATGTCCTCTCTCTCTCTCTCTCTCCACAGACACACACATAGACAGAGAGAGAGAGAGAGAGAGAAAACAAGAGATAACCATGCACAAACCTTCATTATAATGCACAACTCAACAATAATTTAATATCACAACCCATTTAAGTGCAGGAAATTCACATCCAGAATCCAGATTCTGAGACGCATATTAAAACAATAATTCTTAAAACTTCTAAATGTATCAGACAATCAAATATTCGTTTGTGTTGGACTGTTTTAATCCATGTAGTGAATAAAATTATATAACTAGAAACAATTGATAACCTTCACTGTGAATTGGAACAACCTGAAATTGAACTCCTAACAAAGGAAAAGTATATTTTACAAAATCCAAAAGACCTCTATTAGGATCACAATTTTGCTAGAACGTGTAAAATGAACGCTATGATGAACCCCAAAGCAGCACCGGCAGCCACCTGCAAAGCAATAATCTAACAGGTCAAACTAGTAGACCAACAGAAGAGCATGCAAAATTCCAACACTACCGCACAATGTATAGATCTTAAATATAAACCAAATAGAAACATAGGAGTGTGAGCCATTGAAGCATTTTATCAAATCAAGAAAAGTTCTGTTAAGGACTTCATTTGATAGCTTATATTTCTCCTCTTTTTTTACCTCAAACAAGTAACATGCGAAAATTTATATCACTGAAAACAACAGCTACCTACACTCTCAACTAAGTTTCCTCATCGGGTGTCTTCTTAAATCTACCAATAGTTTGCAGCATTTCTACATTCAAATTTCACCATGCATTAGGGTAGGGTGATAGAGAGGTGCTCAATAAATCATTTCCATCATAATCAGGAGAAATCAATAATAGATTCTTATATGTCCTCACTCAGCTCTTATCAGCTTTAGGGTATTCTCCATAACATCTTATATGGTGATTATTTCCATGTCAACAATCAATACATTCATTCTTCTGGGTAAGAATGAAGTGAGATGGACAACCAATTTGAACTTTCATATAGAAGAGGATCTCATTGCAAATGGCAAGTCCTAAGCCCCATGATAAAAAATTGGTCAACTATTTGTATGATATGACACAAGAAGAAATTCAGGGCCTTCTCACTTTTTCTCCTTAGCTTTCAGGTTACTCTGAAAATGTTTACACCATGTTTGGGGGTGCTCCATGAGATTTGGCATACACATTGTACTAAATCGCCCTAATGATCCAAGATGTATTGGTTGAATCAGAGATGCCCTATGATGGATTTGCAACATTGGAGATAGCTTACGCAGTGGTTGCTTGACCTCAACTGGGTGCTTGCTTGGCATTCTTCCCTAGGGAATTGGAGTTCTCTTCAAAGCTTGGTGGGCATCCTTCACAAGGTTTCCAAAGTGTGGAATGGAGCAAGAGTGTTTTTGCAAGCGGAAGCGTCGGGAGCACCATTTTCCAAAAATCCTCTGGAGCAACGCCCCACACATAGGCAATTCTGCGAGCAGGAGCATTGGGAGCACTGTTTCCCAAAAATCTAGAGAAAATTCACACACGCACACATATATTGCATTTATATTCAGAAAAAAAGCACGCAAAATGCCAAATTAGTTGCAGAATATATGAAAACATGCATATTTTTACATCAATGAAGATAGAAATGGCATCCATAGTACATTAACAATTAATCACTCGAGCATCAACCATCTAGAATCAAGATTATATCAATTACAAACAAGCATACAAACTTTTAAGCCATATAATAGAGAGTAGACCATTAACTTATGCAATGAAATAGGTTATCTAGCAACTATCAACAATAACATGACCAAATAGTTATGTTTACAAAATAGGTCATCTACACACTGAAGGATGAAGACCAAAAGGTCCAAAACAATAAATTGAGCTAGTTGCTAAACACCTCTCTATAGAAGAAGTGTTCACCAATTGTAAAAGCACCCATGTTGCCAAACATTGTACCTATGAGGTAGCACCACCATGCATGTTCCACCAATCTTTGACAAGTAATGCTCCACCATCAGTTATATCAAGATCTTCATCATTAGTATTATCTTTCACTCTTTGCCTCTTGTCCATCCTTTGCCTCTACCTTGATCCTCTAGAGACATCAATCAACACCACCCAATTTTGATGAAACTACCTAATCCCAGCCTTAAAATATGGTAGAAAAAGCTTAACTTGCCTAATCAATGATTTTAGTTCAGGTGAAGGGTACATTTTTTATAAAGTTGTGACAAAAGAGTTCAACAATTAACACCACCAACAGTGAGATACATATAGGACCTGGTGTTCTTGATTAAATGCCAACACATACCCTCATATGTCATAGAATCCAATGAAAAGTCATAATTCCATCAATCCTAAAATCTACTAAGTTCGTTGAATTTTGAATGGGATATAAATTCTACTTCCTCCACATAAAGTTTGATGACGTTGGAACCACTCTCAAACAAACTAAAACAATTCATGATAATGATAAAAATTTGAGTAAAAGGGTAGAGAAAAAAAATAAAGGAAATGTCAACCACCTTAAGGATTTTGCATTACCATTAGGGAGCACCCACGGAGAACCTAGGGAATGTCTAGAGAGCATCTACGGGGGATCAAATCATGGAGGGAGCATGATTCCAAGCTTTGGGAGCGCCAAGCTCCTGAATTGGCAAAGAGCGTGCCCAAAAGGTTCTGAGCACACTCCCAAGGGAAATTTGAGTAAAAGAGTAGAAAAGAAACATAAAGGAAATGTCAACTACTTTAAGGATTTCACATTACCATTAGGAAGCACCCAAAGAGAACATAGGGAGCGTCTAGAGAGCATCTAGGGAGCATGGTCAAATCATGGAGGAAGCATGATTCCAAGCATTAGGAGAACCAAGCTCCTGAATTAGCAAAGAGTGTGCCCAAAAGGTTATGAGCGCACTCCCAAGGGAACTCCATGAGCACACCCACTCAACGCAAGGATTTATAGTCCATCATGCCAAATTTCTTAAGGATCTCAATAACATACTTCCTTAACTAATGAAGACTTCATCAAGCTTCTGCCATACTGCTAGCCCCAGATAATTATGCATTAGGCCTTTCCATGCACCTCAAAACCTTGAGGTTGTTCTATGTACACCTCTTATTCAATTACACCATTAAGGAAAGTAGTCTTTACATCCATTTGATGTAAACTCCATCCCAATGAAGTAGCAAAAGAAATAATGGATCTAATGGAGGTGTACCTGGCAACTGGAGCAAAGGTTTCATCATAGTCTTCTCCAACTTTCTAGGAGAACATTAGAGCCACAAATCGTGCCTTGTATTTGTCGATACTTCCATCTACAGCATGCTTGATCTTGTATATCCACTTGGAAGTCAACACTCACTTCCTTTCCAGTCTCAACGCAATCTCCTAGACATCATTCTTTATGATGGATTGATATTCTTCATCCATGGCCTCCTTCCACACTTGTTGGCTAGCTGCTTCTTCACAAGTGGAAGGTTCTGCATCGATAAGGTTAGTCATAAGAGTTGCATAACTAGAAAACCTTTTAGGTTTCTTACCTTCTCTAGATGTGCCATTTGGAGCTGCATGTCCTTCTGCTTCTTCCAAGGTAGATCTAAGCCATACTATTCCCTTTCTGATTTCAAGAACAACAACTAGTTCTACCGGTACACAATGCCCTTCTAGCTCTTTAGGACATTCTATAGGAACATTCTTCCTTAGAAGCCTCATGCTTTACTTCATCAAAGGAGTCCATTAAAACTTCCTTAGACTTCCAATATGCAATATTCTCATCAAAGGTGACATCTCGGCTAACCTCAATCAGTCACTACTCTAGAATTAGACTTTGTAGGCCTTGAATAATTCATTGTAACCAACAAATATGCCCTTCTTTCCTGAAGGTTCAAGCTTATTCCTTTTATCCTTAGGAACATGGATGTAAACGGGGCAACTAAAAATTCTCACATGCCCAACTTTTGGCTTTCATCTAGTGAATGCTTCTTCAAGAGTTGTATCTTCTAGAATTCGATGAGGACTTCTATTCTAAATGTATACAGTGGTCAATGATGCTTCTCCCCATAAGAGCATCGGCAAATCCTGATCATGCATCATAGCATTGACAAATTCTTCAATAGACCTATTCTTTCTTTCTGCCACACCATTATGTTGATGATTATAGGGAACAATCAACTTCCTCTTAATCCCAACTTTCTTACAGAAAGCCACAAGTTCTTTCAAGGTGCATTCTCCTCCATCGTCAGATCTCAAAATCTGGATCTTCTTACTTGTCAGGTTTTCCACTTTAGCTTTGAATTCTTGAAACATGGTGAAGACTTCATCCTTGATCTTCATGTTATAGATCCACGTCTTACAAGACAAGTCATCAATAAATGTTACATTAGTAGAGTGAACCACCAAGTGATCTTACAGGCATAGGACCACATACATCAGAGTGAATCAAAAATACAAAACATCTTTAGCTCTATTGTCACTACTTGGAAATGGCTTTTTGATATTCTTTCCTAGTGCACAACCTTTACATAAGCCTTTCTTATCTATCTGTAATTCAAGAACACCTTAAACTATTTGACCTAACTCAAGCAATGCTCTATAATAAAGATGGGCACATCTCCTATGCCATAGTTCACATGGATTAATTTCACCATGTAATAGAGCTTGAGTTGTTGACCCACAAGTCTATATAATCTCCCTTCATGAATTCTAAAAACTCTAGCATCATCTATATTAGAGCCCTTGGACCATACAAGTACTACGCCATCCACAAATGTTACTCTATCTCCTTTATCTTATAAATATGAAATAGAGGCTAGATTCTTTTTCAAACTTGGCACTTATTGTACATTGTTGAGATGAATGTTGTTACCAGATTCCAGCTCAATGGACACCTTCCCAACTCCTTTCACTGCATGGTTGTGGTTGTCTCCAAGCTCTACCATTTGAGATAGTCTTCTTTCCATCATGCTAGTGACATTTCCATGATCTCTTGTCATGTCTTAAAGCGCCACTATCTACTAGCCAAATATCATCATCATCTGCAAAATAACATGTTAGAGCAAAAAAGTAAAAGAAATATTTATCACCTCTAGACTTCTTTGGATGTTCATCATTAATGTCGGCTGCGAAATCATGTTGTTTTCCTTTTCTCTTTTAACCATTCTCTCTTTCAGGACATTGATTTACGTAGTGATCAAATCTATGACAACAAAAGCATTCAATATTTGACATTTCTTTCTTTCCTTGTTGAGCAGGTCTTCCTTTTAGTTTTCAATTCTGGAAACCAAACTTTTTCTTTCCTCCATTCTTCTTATTGAATCGAGCTGCAAAATCTTGAGAACCTTCTTCCTTTCTATCTCTTGATATAAGCCTTGATTCTTCTTGAGCACAGGAGGTTCATAGTTGTTCAAATGAAGGAGCTTCCTTCCAACTAATTATACTTGTTGCAAATTCATCCAATGATCTAGGTAGACCACTGACTGTTGTAGTCCCAAGCTCCTTCTCACAAATGGTTTCATCAAGTGTTTGTATTTGGTCCCTTAACTAAGAGATTCTTACAAAATATGAAGCTACAGTGTCATCATTTGTCATCCTTACATCACAGAGCTCATTCTTCAAGCTCATGGCTTAACCAACATTCTTGACGGTAAATAGATAACTTAGCGCATCATACATCTTCTTGGAAGTATCAAACTTCAGAATATACGGGATTGGATGATCTTTAATGGAATACACAATGAGACTCATGGCAGTGATGTCATATTCCTTGAACTTTTCCTTTCCTGCATTATCTGTTGGTTCAGAAACATTGCCTATCAAAATATCCAAGACTTTGTTCTTTGCAAGAATAAGAACAATCCTAGTCTTCCAAGCTCTGAAGTTTTAGGCTCCTTCTAACTTGTTCTCAGATTTCATATAAGAAGCCATGGATTTAAATCAACAACGACTTCAACAATAGTGATCTCAATGTAGAGCTTCTACAAGAGTGATCTCAGTGTTCCTTTCTATTGAAATATGTAACTAGGTTCAATCTTCATAAATGACGTGTAATCATGATTTTATGTATTTGATATAATGAGAAAAAAAAAATTACTATTATTGATCTTGAGGCATGCGTTTCATGCTCAAGGGAAATTTATTTTTAGGTCAAGCTACCATTGTGAGCTTTTAGGGCTTGTCATTGAGTCTACAAGTCTAGGAAGTCTTTGTCATGTATGAATGACCCTTCTTGGGGATGTTACATATTGTAAAGAAAATTATTTGAGTCATAACAAGTGTCAAAATAACCCTCCAAGACCTTGCCAAGTGCTAATCATCAAGTTGGCCTACAAAAGAGATAGTAGGCCTACCTAAGAAGACATGTCGACCTATAAAGGACCCCAGGAGGCCTATATAAAGGAGGACTCGGCCTCACTCAAGAGAGCATTCATTCAAGCTAAAGCAAGTTCGATCTAAACAAGAAAAGAAGCCTAATACCCAACGAAGGAGGAAGGAAAAAGAGTGAAGTATTTTCTAGCCTGTTTTGGGCTAAAACTCCTCCACACATGCGTAGACTAGGGCATCATCCTGCAACAATAGAAGCCGAAAATTGCAGTCACTCGAAGGAGCTGAAGTTTGGGTCAAAGAAGGTCTATTTAGAAAGTTGAACTGTCAAGAGTCAAGCTGAAGCGAAGTCAAAAGTAGGCAAATTTGTCCATATTCCAACCACACATGTGACCTAGGGTTTGCTTGCTTTGAAAGCAAGGTGATTGGCTCTCTAAGAAGGGTTATGAGGATACCTAGACCTGAGGTTAGAGAATATACCTTGACAAGGGACTTCCTAGGTTTAAGGATCCTTGTGAAGAAATGGATTCTATGTAATCCTTGTGGAATTTTAGTTGTAGAGTTGTGGGACCATGAACAACCCAAGTGGACCCAGACTAGGTTAAGGGTATGGAGTTGATCATCCAAGGAGAGGCTTGACCTAAGTAGGGAAGAGAATAGGATCAAAGGACCAATTTTCTTTTGAGATTTGAGTGCATTGATCCATGTGAGGAAACTAGCCCAAATCAACTGATCTTAGGGCAAGAACTGATCTTATGGCTAGGGCTTGCTATATCTCAGTTTCCCCGTCGGATTTGCCTCAAACTTGGAGGAACCCTAGAGAAAATCCAATCCAAGTGATGATGAAAGAAATGACTCATCCTCTCATCTATTTATACAATCCAATAGGGGATTTGAATGGCCTAATTCGCTTAATTTAACCCCAAATAATAAAATAATGTACAATAATGATATGCCTTGGTGACAAACCCACCAAGATAGCTCAAAATAGAAAGATAAGTCAAAGCGGGAAAAGTAGTAAACATGATGAGTCGTTGGGCCATTGAGAGGGCCTAGTGGAGTCCAAAATGTGCCAATGTGTGAGAATAAACACCAAACATAATGAATAAGGGGTTGGCCCCTTGATATCCAAGCATGTCACATGTGGTGTCCCCAAGTGGGTGTGGGGGCACAATGACATCCTCATGGGTCTTCAAGTGGATCAATAATGTCTGTAAACCATCTGTAAGGGCTAGAGTGATGACATAAGTCCTCCCTTTGTCTCCCGCAGTGAGACATATCTTCATATGGACCTTGGAACCTCTGCCAAGTGTATGGTGCAATGTGAATCCGGTTGGGCATGGTGATCCAGGTGCATCATCCTCATCCAAAAAGGTGGAACACGAGCAATCACTGAATGGTACTAAGGATCCATGAAGTGTTCTCCGCTATGGTGGAGGCCCATGGCTCTCTACGCTCACCCTACAAGTGCCAATATGACTTGTTATCGCTCAAACTAGCAGGGTACCTAAAGGGCAAATGTTAAGCCAAGGGCAACAAATGGAGACATAGCCCACTGTCACCTTAGTTAAGGCTCCCTTCTATTTACAGACTTTCACCGATGGGAGGAGACCCGATATGTATTGGAGTCACTAATGAATGATAAGTCATTGAACATGACTGATCCAAACTAACCCTTTCCTAGAAAGTTTTGAAAGATAGAGCTTGCTTGCTCACTAAGCAAGGTAGTATAGATTATGAGGAAAGGAAGAGAGAGGATTTTGGGGGTTAGGCGTATGGGAATAGGCTTTGTAAAGGAATTCCCCAAACCCTAAAATCCTTTATAGAATTAGTATCCTGGATGGTTCTTGAAGAAGGGTCCTTTGAAGGAGCGGGACCATACAGGGCCAAGTGAACCCAGCTTAGGGTATGAGGAAGGTATGAAACAATCAATGATATTTTTACCCTAAACAAGGTGGGAAGGATCAAAGAAAGTATTTTCACTCAATGATATTGTTTTGACCCTATAAGGCACTAGCCTTGGGGATGGAAGGGCATGTTTCGATCCTGAAGCTAGGGCTTGACTTATATTACCCTAGGAGATCGAACTTTTTTTATGGCTAACTTGTCGGGAAAATGATGCCCTAGTCACCCCAATGTGGCCAATCCCGAAAGGATGAGAGAAAATATGGATTTTAGTGACCACCCATGGTAGATCAATGCCTTAATCTTTGGGAGAATGGATTCTATGTTGAGTAAGAGTATGTTTTCTTGCGTTCCAGTCAAGGAGGCCTTGAGATTACTTCGATTTGCCTCCTAGGTCAAGAGGAAGCAACCTCGTAGCTTTTATACTTCAATGCACAAGAGGAATGGCTTGTCAAGGTCCAATTTTACCCCTAGGAGATTTCGCTCACATTACATGGCCCATACATTAAAGAAATGCTATAACAGAAACAAATTCTAAAATATTAAGCAATAAATGCATGTAGAAATTAGCCCTATAGCGAAAATCCAAATCCAACATATATGACAAAAGTAAACAAGAATAACATCAAAAGTGCGTACTTACATGTAATAGGGTATATCCAACCATTCACAATTGACAATAAAGAAGCTCCAAGAGAACATAGACCAATATCCACACATCAAAAGTCATTCATAAAGCTCCAATTCATCCTTAGAGAAAGTGTGAAAATCTCAAGAGAGAGATAAGAGATCCAAAACCCAAGTGATGATGAGAAATGATCTCACCTCCTTTGTATTTATACACAACTTAGGAGTTCGAATTAGCCTCCTTAGCCTACATAAACCCCAAAAATAAAATAATGTTCTAATAATACAACTTTTGGTGACAAGCCCACCAAACTAGCTCATAAATAAAAAGATAAACCTCTCAAGAGGTCAAATAATAATCTATGCATTTCGTAGGGTCCTCTAAGAGGCCTAATGAGGTCCACAGGTGCCATAATGAAGAGAAGGACCCCCAAAAACAGTGGACAAGGGGGTGGCCCATGGTAATAACCTGTGGTGCTCTAAATGGCATCTAGGGACACACAAGTGTCTCATGGGTCTACAAACAAATCGAAGATGCTTGTAGGTCGCCCTTAAGGGCTCGGATGATGGTGTACGTGATGCCACATCATCATGGAAGTCCTGGATCATCTGCCAAGTGTATGGTGTAGATTTGGGGCCGAGTGGGCATGATGGATCAGGTGGATCATCCTCGTCCAATAAGTGAACCACGAGCAATCTATGAATGGATGTGGGGATCCATGGAGTGCAATATGTTGTTGTGGAGGCCCATGGCTCTCACCGCTCACCCTACATGTGCCAATGTAGCCCTCTCGAGGGTAAGGACCCCGTATAGGGAGACCAAACCCCAAACGGAAACTATCTGCAATCTTGCATAAGATCCAATGTGTCCCCTCGCCTTCTAGTATAACAAGTCATTTGATCTGATAATCACTCGTGAGTGATCTCAGTTAATTAATGAATGAAGGTATTATAGACTCGTGTTGGTGTGTGTCTATGTTATCTTAGGCAACGGATCGATCAGATTGCAAAACACACAGACACTAGAAAATGGAAAACATTAAGAGAAACACAGTAAGCAAACACAAGAACACAACAAATTAACAAGGAGTTCACCCAATCCTCCTAGGCTATGTCTCCAGTCCAACTTTCAGTGGTGGTCTTTTCTTATTGTGTCTTTAAAGCAGAGTTTTTATAAGGAAGAGCTCAACTTGAGTCTCCTGAAACAGATGATGCTTAGCAAGGTGGTTCTTAGATCCCCCAAGCCACTAGAGTGCACAGACTCCTCCTTACCAAGTCTTGACCTCAACTGGTCTTGAATGGGATGAGTCCAATTTGGTACCCAGTTCCCAACAAATATCCTCTCAGGGATTGCTCGAACCTCTCAAGCCTTTTGTCTGCTCGATGCTACCTTACTCTGCAGGTTAGCTCGGCTCTATGTTTTCTGCTTCTTGCTTATTCTCTATTCAGTCTCTCTGTCTCACTGTCTCCTTCTTTCTTACAGTGCTCGCTTGTTTTTTTTTGTTCTCCGTCTGTTCATGGCTTAAAGCCAAATTTGTCTCATGACTGTTCGCTTCCCCTTCCACCCCTACAGATCACCTGTTGTTGTTTGCTTGGAGTTTCTTGCCTCTACGTCATCGCCACTGTGTAACGTCTTGCAGGGAAGTGGCCACTTGTCCTCTCACGAACTACGCCAATTCTTCCTCAAACAGTTCAGTGTTTCGGTTACGTTGTGTAATGATTCATCCGCCAACTCAGCGATCAAATCGGACTTCAGACTTTTATACGCCGCAACTTAATTCTCCCTCCAGATCCGGTCATTCATCGAGCGCAATCTCCATCGTTAGATCTGGGGCCTCCAGATCCTACGGTTATCGCTCATATCGCGCGGTTGACTTGCTCAGACGTTAGCCTGGGATGAGAGGCGGTCTTCTCTCTCCTCCGCCAAACACGCATCGTTAGCTATATGGCATCGCTGGGTCTCCTAACAATTCCACTTACCGCCCAACATGCCTCCGATATTCTACTAGTTTTGGGGCGTGGGACCCACCTTTCACTTTAGCGCTTTTCCCACGGTTTTCGGCTTTTCCTTGTGATCGAGCACTCAGGGCCTTTCCATTTCGAGGGGTTTTTCCCAGCAATGCGCAATTAGCGCCTAATCACGCATCAGAAACGACCTCCATTTTCTAATTCGGACTTCCTAACTGCTAGTTTGCATCCTGCATAGTCTCCATGGGCCTCGGTTAGTGCGCTTTGATCGTGGTCCTCGGCGTTCCTTGTTGGCTACAAACTGCCACTGTCCAGAGGTCTTCCTGATAGCTCTTTGTTCACAAGTTTGAAGTCTGTCCTGATTTGATACAGTCATAGAACTCTAATAATTTTCATGGATCCAAATCGAATCACGGCTTTCCCACTGAAAAAGCTTTTGGACCACCAAAAATTGGTTTTCAAGCATCGACTAAGTGAGGGTACAATTGTCTCACTTGTCCAATCTCTATCCACTTTGCACTGCTCGGCTTTGAACCCTTGAGCCCAACTCTGAGGTACTCAACATCTCCCCTGTGCGTCGTCCTTACCATTCGGTCCAAAACTGTGTCTTCTTGCAATTCATTAAGATATTCAAGTAACAGATCATCAATAGAAGGCAATTGACTTTGCTCTTCGGGATCCTCAATTAGTGAAGGTTTAAATAGTCTTAAGCAATCTGCATTTACCACTGAGTAGATGTGCATGTAAGCTGGTAAATCAACGCGAAAAGCATTCTCACCAATTTTCTCAAGTATCTTGAAAGGTCCATACCTGATAGGCTTTAGCTTTTTACCTTCACCTTGCATCCTGTTCTTGCTGATATACAGCAAGGCTTGGTCACCAACTTGGAAACTATGATCCATCCGATGCTTGTCATGCCTTGCCTTGTATTTGAGTTGGCTCTTTTCCAGTTGTTCCTGTACTTCCTGGTGGATCTCTTGGATTTGTTCAATGAACCTAGTTGCCCTGTCCACATCACTGTGTCCCTCAACTGTGGTGTCTTTACCAAAGACAAAATCCAAAGAAAACCTTGGTGTGAAACCAAAACAAGTCTCAAAAGGAGATCTCTGTGTAGAAGAATGTTTGCTCTGTTGTAAGCATGTTGCACATAACATAAACATTCATCCCAAAGCTTTGGATGCTTGCTACAATATCCCCCGAGTAACTAGATCACTATCTTGTTAACTACTTCTGTCTGGCCATCAGTTTGTAGATGAAAAGCTATGCTTTTTTTGAATTTGGTGTCCATCAGTTCCCATAGACTTGACCAAAACTTTTCCACAAATTGGGTGTCTCGATCAGATACAATGGAAGCGGATAACCCAAAATGAACCCATACATGTTGAAAAAACAGTTTTGCAGTTTGTTCAACTGTAATCTGTTTATTACAAGGTATCAAAATACACATTTTGCTGAAACTATCCACAACAACATACAGATAATCATGACCTTTCCTAGCTTCAGGCAATCCTCCAACAAAGTCCATGGAAACACTTTCCCAAGGGTGAGAAGGAACTGGTAATGGAGTGTACAAGCCTAGTTTTCTATTGTTGGGCTTGCTTTTAGCACACATAGTACACCCTCTTACATATCTAGAAACTGTCTCATTCATTTTTGTCCAATAACAAAATCTTTGCAGCTGTGCAACTGTTTTACTTACCCCAAAGTGACCTGATATTAGATAAGTGTGCTTCTCGAATTATCTTTACTCTTTCAGTTTGTGGAATGCCTAACTTCCCACAATGATATAAGAGTCGGTCCTTTACATGATAATCCAATTCTTCTACTCGTTTGCCTTGACTTAAAGTTGCATATACATCTTTGAAATATATATCTTGAGCATATTGTTCAATGTAGCTTTCATGTAACACAAAATTATACTTAAGTATAGTAGATGCATTTTAATGGGTCTAGATAACATATCTGCAACTTTATTGTGTATGCCCTTCTTATATCTCTTGACCAAATGAAACTGTTGTAGAAAACCCATCCATCTATAGTGTCTTGTTTGTTGCAACTTAGTTTGGGAGTGTAGATATTGAAGTGGTTGATAATCAATATGTATTACTGTCTCTTTGCCCATGAAGTAATGTTTCCACTTATTCAAACTATGTACTAATGCATACAATTCTTTATCATATGTAGGATAGTTAACTACTATAGAATTAAATGTCTCAGAATGATAATATGTGGGTTTATCGTGCTGTGTCAACACTGCTCCCATGGCATAGTCACTGGCATCCGTTTGGATCTCAAATGGTCTTTGAAGATCAGGCAGTGCTAGTACAGGTGATGTACTAATCTTTTCTTTCAAGGTGTCAAAGGTTTTCTGTTGTTTGCCTCCCCACTGAAACACCTTGTTCAATCCTGTTAAAGCATGTAAGGGAGCTGCAATTAAGGAAAAGTTAGAAATGAACTTCCTCCAATATTGTGCTGCTCTTAAGGAGCTTTTAACTTTTGTAGTAGATTTGGGTTTAGTCCAGTTCACAATGACTGCCACTTTAGAGGGATCTATCTTCAATTCACCACCCCCTACTATATGACCTAAATGATTCAAAGATGTTTTGCCAAATTCACATTTTGAGAGTTTAGCATAAAGTTTTTCTCTTTTCAAAACATCTAGTGTCTGCTTAACATGCTTTAAGTGTTCTTCCCACGTTTTGCTAAATATCAGAATGTCATCCAGATACACAATAACAAAATCATAAAGAAAAGGTCTGAGTACATCATTCATTAATCTCATGAAAGTAGCAGAAGCATTAGTTAAGCCAAAAGGCATGACCAGCCATTAATATAATCCCTGCTTTGTTTTGAAAGCAGTCTTCCATGCATCTTGTTCTGCAACTCTGACCTAATGATATCCACTATGCAAGTCTAGCTTGGAAAAATAAACAGCTTCTTTCAATTGATATAACAAATCATCTATGTGAGGAAGGGGATAACGATTTTTTATTGTTATCTTATTCAGTGCTCGGTAATCAATGCACATTCTCCACGAGCCATCTTTCTTTCTCACCAAAACGATTGGTGACCCACATGGTGATGTGCTAGGTCTGATGAACCCCTTCTCGAGCAACTCCTACACCTGCTTCTTGATTTCAGCATTCTCTAAAGCGAACAACCTATACATTCCAATGTTAGGCAATGGAGCATCTTGCTGCAAAATAATATCATGCACTATTTCCTTTTTGGTGGCAGACCTTTAGGTTCTTGAAACAAGATATCATACTCTGAAACAACATTTTCTAAATCAGCTTGTTGTTTAGCATTACAGCCTTCAAATACATTGGTTTTATCAAGTTTCTTTTCCTTTAAAACCATCAGTAAGAATTGTTTGCATAAATTTATCATTCTTTTCATCTGCCCTGAGTTTATGAGAGTATAATTATTCTTAAGCTTATGAGCTCTTACAAAGTATTCGACTCCATCTTTAACAAGTAGATACTTGTTCTCAACTCTATAGAAAATAGCTTTTCTATCATACAAATAAGGACTTCCTAAAACAATTCCACATATATCCAAAGGAATTATGTCTAACTCAACCTCATCTACAAATGTTGACCCCAAAAAAAACTTGAGTTCGCATTGTCTAGTCACTTGTAGTTGTGCTTTATCATTTAATCATCCTAATGGGTATGGTTTCTTGTGAGGTGTAGTCACTAATCCCAGTTTTTTTACAATTGCTTCAAAAATTAAATTTACTTGTGAGCCACTATCAAACAAAGTATCAATCTTTTGATGTTTGGAACTAACTCGAATAGGGAAAAGCTCATGTCTTTTTCTCACTTTCTTCATCAATAGTAGATTGTGCAGAATTACTAATAGATGCTTCAAAATTCTTACCTCTTATACCTGTGGCTGCAATAGTTGTTTCATCTCCTGAGTCTAACCCCAAGTCTCTCTGAATAGCTGCAGCAGTCTTCTTCTTCTTGCCCTCAAACTTCTTAGGTCTCAGCTCCGGATGCAGAATCCAATAGTGCTCATCATCATGCCCATCCTTTTTACAGTGAGTGCATGAAGCCTTGCTTTTCTGTGCAATGTTAGCCTTCCTTGCTTTCCATTTTTGCTTTTTTTTCTCCTTATTCTTGCTTGCAGTGGGTTGGGATGATCCCCCAACTTCTGGACTTCCATTCTTTCCTCTAGCTTCTAGATGAGTAGCTTGTACAGATACCTCATCT
>APFE031034831.1:92334-114967 GCA_000404065.3 Pinus taeda | reverse complement strand
CTTTTGACAATTCCAACACTTCACCTTGGAATAGTCCTTCTGTGTGTTTACTTGTTTACCTTTACCTTTGCCTTTGCCCCCACCACTGCTTGTGGAAGCCTGCTTCTTCCCTTTGCCTTTCTTGCATTCTGCCATCAGTGCTACATCCTCATCCTGCTCAACTGGCTTGGCTGCCCCAAGTTGACCTTTTCTGATCTCTGTCTGAATGCAATCATCCCAAAACCTCTCCCATGTGGGAAGGGTCTCACGTGCACAAACCCCATCAGCAAAGTTCATCCATGAACGGGGGAGGCCATTCACTGCAATCCACACCAACTCAGTAGGTGGAATGGCCTCTCCAATTGTTGCCAACTCATCTCTCACATTAGTAATTTTGGTGAGATATCCAGCTGCACTATCATTATCCATCTTAATGTTCTTCAGCTTCTCCTTCAGGACGATTTTCCGGTTCTCATTAGTACTCTGGTAGAGATTGGACAATGCTGTCCACATCTCATGGGCATTGCTCTTTTCTCTCACATGAGGAATGCAATGGTCTTTGACTCCGTCTAGAATCAACCTCTTACCCTTGTTGTTCTTTTTATTATACTCAGCGAACTGAGTAGCATCAATAGGCACAACAACAAGGTTCTGTGTGGTATGCGCCATGATATCCCAGACTTCTGCCTCCTCAAAGATACTCTGCATTCTCTCCTTCCAAACACTGTAATTTGTATGCCCATCCAGCCTATCCTCCACCCTCAATCCCAATGACATCTTGTTGCCCTAAAACTGAAAAATAGCACTGTTGTAGTAAAGATAAAACTGTTGTTTGTGAAAAATCAGCTTGCTGGAATTTTCTGAGTGAAAAATCAGCAAGCTGTAATTTTCCTCCTTGTTGTCCCAAACTGCACTTTAGCACTCAAGCTCTGATATCATGTAGAAATTTCTCATTTCCCACCCCAGTTTTCAGTTTCACCTTATTTCTCCCATATAGTTAAATGCCCTTTCCCATATCCATACATTCAACAACTAAAAAATAAATTTTTGCTGAAAACACAAATTCTGGAAATTTTACAGAACGCTGGAAAATGCAGAAATAAAAAATCAGCAGGTACAAAGAGTCATTTAACACATTTGAACACAGTGATTTTTAGTCAATGTCACCCTGGAAAAACCCCCTACAACTCTTGGGGAAAACCAGTTCGAGAATTCTTCTTTATTTCTGAAAATGCCTTTTTCACAGTGAGAAATATTCAGCAAAAAATCAGCAAGCAAATTTACAACTTATCTATTTTCCCGTGCCTCACAGCAAACTGGAAATTACAGCAAACAGGACAGCAATAAATGTTGTACGGCCTCCTCGATTTTCGTGCCCACTTTCAGCCTTAAACGCTGATGTACGGCCTGCATTAAATGCGATGTACGAACTACAATAAATGCATTGTACGGACCTCGATTTGCATGCAGAAAAAACAGCAAACTGCTCCTCGATTTCTGTGCAAACCACTCCTCGATTTCTGTGCAAACCAGCTGTACAGATTTCTAGAAAATCGTGCCAAAATCAGCCTTTCAGGGAACCACCTGTCCTCCGGTACCAAATTTCAACAATTTTTTGCATAAAAGTGAATTTGTGTCGGTTGTTTGTGGCTCATGATTTAGGAATTTCATTTATAAATGATATAAAAGCAAAATCTAGGCGTGCAGAAGTCGTCTAAGATCCCCTTGGACACTTGTTCAAGTGTGAGCAAGTTGCATTTGTAACTTAGCCAAAGTTCAACTTAGTAAAAGCACATCATTATTAAGTTGACTTATTGAGCTAAACTAAACTTAGGAGAAGTAAAATATTTACTTTAGTGATTATGTTTTAATCTCAACTCTTGATCATAAGTGAGGAAAGATCCAATCTTTGATGTCAATCACTTTGAATATTAGGGTTAAGGATTTAGCTCTATGTAAAGTTATAAAAGGAAGGCTAAGGAGAGGTAAAAGACAAAATACAGCAGCCCAAGATTAACAGAAGCATCTCGGTGAATGTGTTGGGTCTAAGGAAGGGAGCAGCAAGGAGAACTGGACCAGCCAAGGAGGGCTTGATCAGTTCAATCAAATCTAGTTGTTGTATGCATTTCCCCAGTTGGGCCATTTTCCTAGGACAACAGCCCAAGTAAGTTTTAAATGTTAATGAAGAACTATGATTAGATAGAACCTGTTGTGTCATCGTGATTGAGATTTGTATATTTTGCTTCCACAGAATTTTTTGTGTTAATGAACCTAACTATGCAATTAAACAGTAGATTTGTAATCTACTAGGATTTAAGTGCCAGGTGTTAGGTTTGCAGGAATACTAACACGGTATCAAAACTTAAGCTCTGAGAAAACCAATCTAGGAATTACAAATGCTTGGTTCATATAGGATCATGAAGGCCACGCTCAACTGCAATCATACAACATTGATTTCTTTTTAAAGAAGCCAAAGGAAATCCACCATACAACTACATTGTTAAAGGAATTTTCTTTTAGGGGTCGACATTGCGGAAAGATAGGTTGAGTCGAAAGTAAAAAAGCAAAAAAACAAAATGAAACACAGTCAACCATCATCCAAGCAAATCAGACAAGGGTACAACCACCTGAGGCAAGAAGAGCTACTTTTTGAATTGTCACAAAAGTTCAAGAAAACAATGCCAAGTCTCAGTCGGGAGGAAGTTGAAGCCAATAGAGTCGCAAGTTGACACAAGAAGAGGTGAAGTCGTTGTGAGTTGGGCGTAGCCATGAGAGTCAAAAGTTTGCAGTTGATTTTTCAATTTCATGATGGGAACAATTGATCTGAGGTTTGAGGACAGGTTAGATGGTGCTTACAACTTCAGTCCATGGAAGGAGAGGATAGCGGTGCAATTTGCAAACACCCAAGTTGCAACTCCTTCAAACGTTAAAGCTCTAGCAACCCACAAATTGAAAGATGTGAAGGTCAGACGTATCATCATGGGTGCGGTGAGGGATCACTTGATCCATAACATATCAAGGAAGAATAGTACCCATGAGATGTGGACTGCTCTGATTAGTCTATATCAGAGTGACAATCAAAATCGAAAAATGGTGTTAAAGGACAAGCTCATGAACACTAAGATGACTGAATCAGAAGCAGTGGCATCATAACTCAGAAGAATTTAGCAAGTTTGAGATGAGCTTAGAGTTGTTGGGCTAGCCTTGCCAAATGATGAGCTTGAAAGGACAATACTAAGCGAGTTTTCAAAACCTTAGGCTACCTTTGTGATAAGTGTTCTAGCAAGAGAAAAGCTACCAAATTCGAACAGAATGTGGGATGAATTTACCCAGAAGGATATCTAGGAGAAAGCATTGTTTGGAAGGTAGGTTGCAGGAAACGCAGGGGGAGGGGTCGTTTCCGTACGGAAACGAAACGGAAACGCGTTTCCGCGTACCGTACAGCTTGGAAACGTGTTTCCGTCTGTACGGGCGTGTTTCCACGCGTTTCCACGGACGGAAACGCGTTTCCACGCCGTACGGGCCCCGTTTCCCACAAAATAACACTTGTTTTTTAAATTTTTTTTTTTTCTAATTAATTTTTAATTTTTTTAGGGTTTCTAATCACTTCTAGAAACCATTTCTAAAGTTATAAAATAGCAGTGCCTCTCATCTCTCTCATCATTATGATTGCACAATATATATTAATAATTTTTAAATGTTTTTATATATATTATATATATATATTATTATTATATATATTCGCGTTTCCCCGTTTCCAAAATTTGGGGAGGTCGCGTTTCGTTTCGCTTCCGCGTTTCGTTTCGCTTCCCCGTTTCCCCGTTTCGTGCAACTTAGTTTGGAAGACAACAAAATAGTAGGGATGACGAGTTAGCTAAGGAGAAATCTTTCCAGTTAAGCAACGAGGAGCTAAGGTTTGAGTAGTAAGGGTGACGAGTCAGCCTCACATTCCAAGAAGGACTTGACTAAGGTCAAGAATTTTTCCTATCGTGAGATGAGGCATTATGCTTCATAGTGTTTGAAGGGGAAGAAAGGGGCAAATGGCACGTAGTCAATTGTAGTTGCATCAGCAAAAGCTGGAGAGGAATTTTCCAAGAAGTTTGGAACTAAATTCATATTTGTTTCCTACCTTACCTCAAGCACATTACCAATGGGTGTGTGGTTGTTAGATAGTTGAGCCACAAGGCACATGATAGGAGAACAGGAACAGTTTGATAACCTAGTTGAGTGGGACTCAAAATTACATGTGGAGTTTGGTGTTGATACTGAACATGTAGTAAAGGGGGTTGGAACGGTGATATTCCAACTTGAGTCAGGAGGCAGGATGGAAGTCAAAGACATGCTATGGGTATCAGAACTCAAATGGAGTCTACTCTCAGTCTCTATGATGGACAAGGAAGGGTTTTATGTAGCATTCCAGAATGGGAAGGTACTAATCAGACCCAAGGGATCTAGCTCTAATGCGGGGCATGTTGTTGGAGTTAGAGAGAGCAACCTGTATAGACTTAAGGGCTAGCCTATTTGAGCGACGGCACAAAGAAGAGCAGTGGTAGAGAACATGGAGCAGGTAGCTCTGAAGGCTGACTAGCTCAAAGGGAATTAGCCTTAAGGTTCAAGAGGGGAGAAGCAGTCAACAGATTCCTCCAAATATGTCAAGATGGTCTCTTGGTATGAGCATGCTAGATTTTCCTACCTTAGCAAACTAGCAATTAGTTTTGGGCAAATTTACATTTACTGACTAAAAGCACCAGCTAGGGTATCGACCAAAATAAATTCAAATGAAAGCAAACAATACCAGTCTCAATTACATAGATGACATAGATTCTACCCAATCAAAGTTCTTCATTAGGTTCTGAACTTACTTGGGCTCCCTTATTGGGAAAATGGCCCAACTGAGGAATTACATACACATTAGATCTGAACCAGTTGATCAAACCCTCCTTGGCTGATATGGATCTCCTCGCTACCTCTTGCTCAAACCCCACACCTACTGGGAAGACTCTCTCAATCTTGTGTTGTTGTATGATATCTTCTCCTACTCCCTAGCTTTGCTTTTTTAACTTTATATCAATGTTTTTAAAACCGGAACCAGTGACCGGACCAGTCCACCTAATGAACCGGTCGAACCGGGACTAGTTAGGTCTAAATGAACCGGTTTTAGAAAAATACATTAAATAATAAATTTTTAATGAAACAAAATTATTTTTAAGATTTAAAACCATGATTCCAAGCTAATAGAGACAAAATATGCAAAGTTTGCTCATTTATATACCATGTAAAGGTGAATATATCAAAATGGCACCGAGTGGAATACATATCATCAACAAAATAATAAAACACATAAGCAATGAGGCTCTAAATGGCCTATAAAGTCCAAAAACAATGTCGCAAGCTATGAGGCCATTAGCCTACTACAAGTCTTCAATGTACACATGATCAATCATCAAGTTCATCACCACTACTAGACACAGGATCATCATCAGAAGCTACATAGACATCATCTGGTTCAGAGTCTGACAATGCCTCGCCTGATCTGCAACTTGTGATGTGGCGCATCACCATTGATCCGTCTTATGTGTGTTGTTGTGTGAGTTGAATCTTCCAATCGTTCTTATGTGTCTTGTTCCGTGAGTTGAATCTTTCAATCGTTATGATGTTTGCAACATGTCGCTTTCATTTACAACTTATCATGATAAGCCCTTTTCCTTGTTGCAATATACTTGATATTGAAGTTCTACTTTCTTGTGAGGTTGAGATTTTTTGAAAGTTTAAGTAACTTGCAAAATGCAACATTTGCAAATTCTTTTCCTTTTGCTCCCTATCATAAGGATTGGAGTTTTCAATCTTTCATTTACAATGTACACGTGATCTGATGAACATTATTGAAAGTTCCAAACTTGTTTCTTTTGCCTTGTGGCTCTTATGGTCTTATTGGACCTTTATTGATACCCAAAAGTACATCATTGTGCAACGTGTTGTGGTAACTTTGAACTTCAAAACTTGCAAACTTTGTGCCATAGGTTGATACAAAAAATCAAAAGATAGAGGCAGTTGATCAAATGACAAAAGCTTAAAAGGTTCAAAGTCGAGGAGATTTTCACCTTGTCATAAGTATTAAAAAGTTAAAAGCTTCGATGATGCATGCCATATTACAAAGATGGAAGGTTGTCAAAAATTAGTGAATGTTGTTGGGACTAGCAAGTTCTAAGTTTAAGTGGCATGAGAAGTGTCACAATGAGAGTAACTTTCGAGGAGGTGTGTCAAAGCTTGAAAACTTCAAAAAAAGACTTGAGGTGAAGATAAAAGAGGGACTAGTAGATGGAAAATTAAGGCTTAGCAACACTCCACAAATTTCACAAGTCATAAGTTCATTGCCAAAAAGGCTTTAAACAACACAAGCTAAAGATCTAACGTGAAACAAGGAGCTTGTAGGTAAAATGTAGTTGTTTCAAGATGTAGGTGGACTTTAAGTGGCAATGGACGCTAATTCCATCTCAAGCTTGTTCCATTTGAGTCACAAGCTCTACTAGCTGCAAATCATGAAAGTTTGATGTTAGCTGAACCAACCTAGCTCATTCACATAAACATTATATAGTAACTGGCCGATTTGACTACAAACCGGCCGGTTAGGGCCAAAAATCCGCTACATAGCCTTCCTGACCAGGTTTTTCAGCCGGTTCCAATCGGTGGCCTTACTAACCGGCCAGTTTGACTAGTTACTGGTTAGGAAGGTCAGTGTTAAAAACACTGCTTTATATTGAGCTAAATCGCTAACCCTAATCTCCAAAGCGATTGACGGTTGAGATTACATCTCACCTCACTTGAGATCAAGGGTTGAGATTAAAGCATAATCACTTAAGTAATTTACTTTACTTTTCTTAAGTTTATTTTAGCTCAATAAGAAAACATAATAATTATGTGCTTTTTCTAAGTCTAACTTAGACTAAGTTACAAAAACACCTTGCCCACACTATAACAAGTGTTCTAGGGAGATCATGGGCGACTTCCACACAACTAGACACTTGGGCGTTGCCCAAGCTACAAACATCAACACTCCTTGGAAAGGGAGGTAATTGTACCACCCAAAAATGACTATTAGAAAAGTAACTAGGTTCGGTCTTCATAATTATTTATGTACTTGTATCAATTTATATTTTATGTAAAAGAAGAAAGAAAAATATAAAAGAAAAAATATTTATTAAGCATGGGTTTCATGCTTGTGTCTTTGGTCAATAGGTCAAGCACCCATTGTATGCTTTTAGGCTTCTGTCATGAGTCAAGGTCCTTGTCATTATGTAAAAGACCCATTTGGGAACTTACATCAAAAAGAAGAAAATTATTATTGTAATTTTTGTTGTGTCCAAAGACCTCTATGACCAAGTGATAATTTTAGGTATGTTCTATGTTTAGAGCAATTTATTTCAATTTTCACAGTTAGCTCAATATCTTTTCCAAATTAGCAATCACATCAGCATTAAAGTAAACTGCAGATAGAACATAAACATAAATCGCATAAGACAAGCCAAGACAAGAGGACACAAGATGTGGCACTAAGCAGGGACAAACCCCAATGTGGGGAAACCCTTGATCAATTCTTCTTATATGTTCTTCAATAGTTCAGTAGCGAGAGAGAGAGAGAGATAGTACATTTACAACCGAAGTCAATGCTTAGACTTGCTAGATAAGATAACAGATCATCTCTACATGAGATCAATTGAATACATGCTGCTTCAACTGATTCTCCAAGGTGACTCCTTCACCTATCATTGTGTTGCATCTCGTCATCATGTTGCACCTCACCGTGTTGCACCATGATGCACCCATCATCACATTGTTGGACCTCATGACCATGCTGTACACATCATACTGCGGCACCTTAAGCTGCCACTGCTGTCCCATTGTTAATGACATTGCCATTCCATGTTTGCCATACTGTTGTCCCATTTGCTTGCTCCATCAAGCTTCTTTGTTGTCCCACGTACCATTGTTGCACTTTGCTGCACCATGTACTAGCTGTTCCATTTAGACATGTTGTACCTTGCTGCTCCATGTACTAGCTATCCCATCTAGACATGTTGTACCTTGCTGCTCCATGTACTAGCTGTCCCATTTAGACATGTTGCACCTTGTTGCTCCATGTACTGTGTCATGTACTTGTTGTCCATGTATTGCATCATGTACAGCTATACTATTGTCCCATTGTAACACCTGCAGCACAAATTTCCATGTTGTCACCTATAGCACACATAGATTTCCATGCTGTCACCTACAGCACACATAGGGTCCTTCTTACATGGCTAGGTCTCATTTTCTACCTGCGTATAGGTCTCCTCAATTGCTATGAATCTGGCTTCTCTTTACTGCAGACTTAGGCCTCCTCTAACTGCAGATTTAGGCCTCCTTTATAGGTCTCCTTTAACTGCGGATTTAGGCCTCCTTTATAGGCCTCCTTTAACTGTGGATTTAGGCCTTCTTTAACTGTGGCCAGACCTCTACCTTAACTGCTGCTAGAGCTCTCCTCCATCTGCGGCTGAGTTTCCTTTCCACCTACAGCTAGGGCTTTTATCATGACTGCGGCTTGGGCTAGTTTGTGGCTCCATTTAGATCTGCAGCTAGGGCTAGGTCCCTTCTTTAGGACAGCAGCTTAGGTCTCTTCCAGACCAGCATTGAGGGCAGTTTAGAACATCTCCTACCTGCGCTATAGTAGTCTCCTCCATGACTGTGTTAAGGCTGATTAGGGCTTCTTCATTAGGGCAGCATAGAGTCTATGGCACTCCCTCTAGATAGCGTAGAACCTTTCTCCATTAGGGCAGCGTTATCCCTTAGGATCTCTCCTCCTACTAAAACCCAAAGACAAGTAGAGAGGAAGAGATCCCAAGTGAGTGTGTTCAAATGACTTTCAAGGCACCTCTATTTATACTAAAACGTTGAGCACATGTGGGGTTTATTTGGTTGCTGCCCGACCTTGATGAATTGTCCCATAACACAAATAAATTCATATCTCCATGAATACTTATTGGAATCGGATGATCTTTAGATCAATCCTACACCTCTCGATGAGAGGAGTCCAAGAGAAATATCAGCTGAGCCTGCCATTAATAAGATGACCCACATGGAGTTTGGCCCTAGTTGCCAATTTTAACACCAAGTCAGCCAGCCAGTTGAAGGTGGCCCAACAGTAGGCTTGAAGAGCCACTTGATGGATATAAAAAGGTGTGACTTCATCCCTCATATGTACATAAGAACAGCTCGCATATCCTGAGATGTATCCGCAGTCAAGGAAGGTTAGCGAAGGTGTCCTTAAAGAGTGTTAAGGAAAGCGAAAATATCTTAAGAAGACTGTCATGACAAGCGAAGATGAAGGCTCTGTTTTGCATGGGTTACAGCAGGTCCAAGACTGTTTGAAGAAGCCTGCTTATGAAGAAAAAATGATTCATTACTCTTTGAATTTTTGGCTGGTAGTCTTGGTGGAGAGGTCTTGTTTTCAGGTCTTGGAAATCTCCTTTCAAATTGATTATAGAAGAAAAATTCTTGTGGGTTTTCCCCTTTGAAGGGGTTTTACCCTGGAATGGAGACTATATCCTGTGTTCATGTGATCTTCATTGTGTTTGGCATTTATTTCATGATAAGAACATAAACATAATCAAGTTAAGAAGAACCTAAAATCACAAGTAAATGTCAAAGAAGGAAAATGCTAAGTTAAATATGTTGCCCTAACCATTTTCCAACATGGTATTAGAGCTAAGGTTAGTCACAAGGCAGCTGAAAATTACCATCTCCTTGAGGGCCGAAAGAAAGTTTCCACGGAAGATGAACTAGAAAAAGACCTACTCTAAATCATCGTTGTGCAAATTACAGTAAAGACAGTCACCTGAACAAGGGACCGATGTCTTGTACATAAAATACCTGTGCATAAGTTTATGAGTTTTTGGAGTCCCAAGTATAGGAGCTCGTTACTGGCAAGGGTTCGAAGTATAAAAATTTCAGGAGCCATCAAACAGGAATTTAAGGAGCCTAGGTCGCAGGTTATAGTTTGTTACAGAGGTCCAAAACTTTGAGACAACCCTGAGCCACAGACCTGAACAATAAAATTTCAAAAGGATCCGAACCACTTCAGAAGCCTAGACTTGGGTTGGAATGTCTCCATATAAAAGCGTATGAGAAACATTATAGCTAAGGATTAGACCATATTTCAAATTCTGGAAAGAAGTCTAAAAAATTGCAGCAAGGCATCACACAGAACCAAAGATTGCAGGACAAAGGAGGCACAGTCCTGTAGCATGTAAAGAGAAGTCTGAAATGCTGTTAGAGAACCAAGTCATCTAGGCTCTGTCAAAAGACATAATCAAGGTTATGTAGTTCTGTGCATAACGAGGATTGAAAATCATTGTTTAAAACTGCATAGACATCACCTTGAAGAAGAATATAGGCCACAGGCCTGTGATAAGAGGCTGAAGAGTTAGAAGGACTAATCAGCATACCATAGAGGCCCCTATCATCACATTTCAGAGATCTGTGAGGGAAAGCAACCAAGGTTGAGAGTCCTGTAAAAGAGAGCAAAGATCCAGCAAAGAAAAACAAATCCTGTATCTACATCTTTTGAGAACAAATTGAATTTTGGCAAGCTAGAAATAACCATTCTAGCCAGTAAAGTTGCCTAGTAAAGGAGACAAGGCCGACCTGTGGGAATCAATGTTAGAAGAATTTCACACTATGAAATTCTTAAGAGAAAGACTTTCATGAATCTTTGAAGCTAGTGGAAGAAGCCTAGCTTGAAGGACTAGCAGTAAGCATAAACTCATCACCTTAAGAAGAGCATATCGATTTAAAATCGCCCTTAGAAAGATTGCAACATCTTAGAAAGCAGACTTTAGCTGTGACATCTGTGGAGTTTTCACTTTTGAAAAACAATAGGAAGATTGTGGTAGCAATGGAAGTGCAATACCTTGAAAATTGAAATCAAGCAGAAGACCTTTGTAGCAGCTTCCTGCAATCATGGAGGACTAAGGTATGTAGTCCTTGATGTACGCATAATTGTTTTCATGCATATAAGGTCTAACATGAATTGTATTAGGGTTTTGGGACATGTTTGGTTCTAGGGTTTGTAGTCTTCATCTTGTTAAAGGTTGTTGATATCAATGTTGAGAACACCGGCATCGGGATAAAGTCGGCAAGGGTCCGGAAAACCAAAAAATCGTAAAAACCAGGAAAATATCAGTAAAAATCGGAAAACATCGGCAAAATCAAGATACCATCAAAATATCAGTAAAAATCAGCAAACATTGGCTAGGCCAAAAAATCGTGATTTCGAGATAAAATCGAGATGTTATTGAGATGTTAGCAACAATGGTTGATATCTAGGAATTGCAAACCCTAGAAGGCACTTGGAAACCCTAACCCTAATCAGTTTCTTCCCTCATAAAAACCCTATATTTTGGCCTCTAGGGTTTGTAGGTAGCCTAGAGCGTATGGAAAACCCCGGTGAGGGTGGAAATGGATGCAAATTTGGGATTCAAACCCTAGGGCCGATGTTTCAAAGGGTAATAGCAAGGAACTTAGGGTTTGCCTCTGAAAAACCCTAGGAATTCTCTAGAACTCCTAGATTAACAAAATTGATATCTTGCTCCTGTATTTGTATATTTCGCTTGGTGGTACTTGTCAGTGAATATTGCAGATACATAATGAAAGGAGCAAAACAAGAAGGATGGCTAAGCAAAGCAATTAATGATGAGCATGACGCTAACAAATGACAACTCCAAGGAAAATACTAAAGCTTGGTAATCAATCTCAATCCATGGACACACTAAATAGAATGAATGAATATAGGAATGCTTCAATGATATCCATATCGATACAAAATCAAGGGGAAGCCATTGTTGTTCACAAAATATAAGTATTCCATTTCTTTTCTTTCATTACACTGTTGATGACTTCCTCAGTATGTCTAGTTTTATTATCAATTGATTATAACCTTTTCTTTCATGATCTCCCTAAAAGAGGAGTGCAGGTATATTCCAAAAACCATTCGTCAAATATGAAGCCAAGAGGTTGTAGATACACTTAGAGGTAGCCTAGAAGAGAGAGTTGAATCTTGAAAGAATTTTGAAAAAGAAGACTTGATTTAGAGGGAGCCTTTTATTAAAACTTGGAAAATCAAACCACCTCCCCTATCTTGAAAAGTAAGTAAGAACAAAAGAGGTACGATCAATTAATGCATTATCATTGCTAATGAAGTATGTTAGGATCTTTACAATTTCAAAAGACTATGAAAATGTTAGGATATGAAGATACCATATTTTACATGATAGGAGAATCTAGGGTTTTACATTGTTAAAGATTTTTGATATCTAGGGTTAGAAAATAATTGTTGAACTTGAAAACTCCTATAATATGTAATATATGAAACCCTAACTATTTGTTCTCTCTTATAAAACCCTATCTCTTGCTCTCTTAGGGTTTGTAGATAGAATCTAGGGTATATGGTCAAACCTTAGCAAGGGTTGAATTGGGTAAACCAAAGGGTCAGAAAGTCAAAATCTCTAGGATTGATGTTTTTGTTCAAAAATAAAAACCTTATTTAGGGTTAGGTCATGGAATATCTAGGGTTTGTAACAAAAACTCTGGTTGTATCCTTTGAAAACCCTAGACTGACAAAATTAACATCATGCTCTTGTACATGTGTATTTTGTTTGGTTGTACTTGTTGATAAAAATTCTAGGTACATGATTGTATGAAAAAGATGTAAAGGCAACCGCAAAAGTAAAACCTTGTGCTTAAGAAAGACTATATGATAAGCATGATGGAAAGAGGGAGTTGTAGGAACATTGTTAATAGAAACGTTGGAAAGAGAGAGTTGTTATGATTTGAAGATTCCACATTAATGATTGAAGATGGAGTTGTACCTCATTGTTACTTGAAGATGGAACGTGCAAAGAAAATAATAACCTCATAAAGAGGTTTGATGAGTTGGTGTACCTTAGCCTGAATAGCTCGTATGATGGTACTTAGGGTTGGTATCTTGGCAGTGAGCCTAGACGATACCTAGATCCCTGTTAGGGTAGATATCTTGGTCTAGATGATACCTAGATCCCAATTAGGGTTGGTATCTTGACCTAGATGATATTCAGATCCCTGTTAGTGTTGGTACCTTGGCAGGTAGCCTAGACGGTACCTAGATCCTTGTTGGTGTCTTGGCAGGTAGCCTAGATGACACTTGGATCCTTGTTGAGTTAGTTTCTTGGCAGGTAGCCTAGATGACCATATGGATCCTTGTTGAATTGGTATCTTCGCAAGTAGCCTAGATGATACCTAGAAACCTGTTATGGTTGATGTCTTGGCAAGTAGCCTAGATGACACCTGGTGTCTTGGCAGGTAGCCTAGATGACACCTGGTGTCTTGGCAGGTAACCTATATGACACCTAAGATCCTTGTTGGGATAGTACCTTGGCAGGTGGCCTAGATGGTACCAAGATGGGTTGATACCTTGGCAGTTAGCCTAGATGGTATCTAGATCTCTAACATTGTACATGTTGTTTATGATACTCTTCTTATGAAAACTTTTCAAAGTGAGTGTTGTCCTTGTACTGATTGAACAATTATGAATACCTCCCTAGTTAAGAGGGAGTGTTGGAAAGTAACTAGGTTCGGCCTTCATAATTATTTATGTACTTCTATCAATTTATATTTTATGTAAAAGACGAAAGAAAAATTATTTATGAAGTATGGGTTTCATGCTTGTCTTTGGTCAATATGCAAAGCATCCATTGTATGCTTTTAGGCTTTTGTCATGAGTCAAGTTCCTTGTCATTATGTAAAAGACCCTTTCAGGAACTTGTATGAAAAAGAAGAAAATTACTATTATATTTTTTGTTGTGTCCAAAGACCTCATGACCAAGTAGGCCAACCAATTGAAGTCGGCCTAAGAGTAGGCTTGAAGAGCCACTTGTTGGATATAAAAAGGTGTGACTTCGTCCCTCATAATTACATAAGAACAGTTCGCACATCCTAAGATGTATCTGCGGTCAAGCAAGGTTAGCAAAGGTGTCCTTGAAGAGTGTTAAGGCAAGCGAAAATATCTTAAGAAGACTATCATGACAAGTGAAGATGAAGGCTATGTTTTCAATCGGTTACCACAGGTCCAAGTTTGTTTGAAGCAATGTTGCAAACATCAGCATCGAGATAAAATCGGCAAGGGTCCAAAAAACCAAAAAATCGTAAAAATCGAGAAAATATCAGTAAAAAATGGCAAACATCGCCAAAATCAAGATACCATCAAAATATCGGTACAAATCGGCAAACATTGGTAGGCCAAAAAATCGTGATTTCGAGATAAAATCGAGATGTTATCAAGATGTTTGCAACACTGGTTTGAAGAAGCCTACTTATGAAGAAAAAATGATTCGTTACTCTTAAAATATCTAGCTAGTCATCTTGGTGGAGAGGTCTTGTTTTCAGGTCTTGGAAATCTCCTTTGAAGTTGATTATTGAAGAGTTCTTGTCGGTTTTCCCCTTTGAAGGGGTTTTGCCCTAGCATGGAGCCTATATCCTTTGTTCATGTGATCTTCATTGTGTTTGGCATTTATTTGATGATAAGAAATAAACATAATCAAGTTAAGAAGAACCTAAAATTACAAGTAAATGTCAAAGAAGGAAAATGCTAAGTTAAATATGTTGCCCTAACCATTTTCCAACACTGACTTCGATCATGCATCTGTTGCCTTGGCTACTCCCTGTGAACTAGAAGCCTTTCCTACCCTTTGGACTAGAAACATCCTCGAAATTTTACTATCCTTGGCTTATTTCCTAGAAGCCTCTTGCTCCTAAAACTCCTGTAAGGTCTTCGTGTACCAAGAGACCTTGACAAATTTGGGGGAATCTATCGACTACTCCTCCCCTCATAAACTTGAAGGCTAACTCCCTCTGAGTTGCTCAACCTTCGAAGTTGCATTCTCCTTGTTCTCTATCACAGCCCTGCTTTTTGCATTCACTCAAATACGCTGGCCCTTCAGCCTATACATGTTGCTCTCTCTAACTCCTATGACATGTCCCTCATCGGTGCTAGATCCGTTGGGTCTTATCAGTACCTTCCCATCCTAGAAAACAACACAGAACCCTTTCTCCATCATGGAGACTGAGAGCAAACACCACCTAAGTTCCAACACCCACAACACATCCTTGACTTCCATCCCACCTCTTGACTCAAGTTGGAATATCATTGTTCCAACCCATTTAACAGGATTTTGGCATCATCACCAAACTCCACATGCAATCCTGTGTCCCACTCAGTCAGGTTGTCGAACCGATCCCATGCTCCTATCATATGCCTTGTGGCTCCACTATCTAGCAACCACGCACTCACTAGTAATGTGTCGAGGGAAGGTAGGAAACAAGTACAAATTGTCTCGAGCTTCCTCGCAAACTCATCTTGAGCTTTTGCCGACACATCTACAGTTGGAAGCATAGTGTCTTGTCTTATGACAAGAGAAGCACTTGACCTTCGTCAAGTCCTTCTCCCCCCTGTTGCTCGAACATTTGCTCCTCATTGCCCCACTGGCAAGAGCAAGGTTCTCATCATCCCAACTCTTATGTTATCCTCCAAATAAGGATTTCTCCTAGAGCTCCTTCTAGGTGGAGTCATCCCACAGCATGTTCCTATCTGGTAGATTTTCTCTTGCTAGAACGCCTGTCACAAAGGGAGCCCAAGTTTTTGAGAACCCTCTCAAGATTGTCCTTATAAGCTCATCATCTGACAAGAGCTCATCTCAAACTTTTTGAACCCTTGTGAGGTATGATGCTACGGTATCTCATTCAGTTATCTTGGTGTTCCTAAACTTCTCCTTCAATGACATCTTCTGATTTTAATTGTTACTCTGATATAGGCTCATTAAAGTGGTCCAAATCTCAAAGGCACTATCCTTCGCTACTATGTAAGGGATCACATGATCCTTCACCCCATCCATGATGATGTGTCTGGCCTTCATGTCTTTCAACTCGTGAGCTACCAAAGCTATAGCATCTAAAGGAGTTGTAGTGTCTAAAAGAGCTATAAGCTCAGTGGTTGCAAACTCCCATAAGCAATTCAATCTTGAGAACCAGCACTATCCTATCCTTCCATGGACTAAAGTTGTTGGACCCATCTAACCTATCATTAAACCTCAGACCAATTAATGCCATTGAAAAATCATTAAAGGCTTTTGCCATGCCCTGATCTATAGGGTCTCCCTTCCTCCCTTTGATGGTTGACCTCTACCAATCATGTTGGTTGCAATATGAAAATTGTTGTTGGTACTGTCCTTCATACCCTATCAAATTTGCTTGTCGCCCATAAACTTTGTGTCTCCCTTGGGCTCCTGCAGTTTCTCTCTTGTCCCTGTGACTCGGTCCCTATACCTGCAGCCTCTTCTAGTTGTTGTCCTCCGTCACTGACTCCTATCAATGACTAGATCTCTCGTGATTTAAAACATTACCCAACCACAATTGCACCTATTGCAATCTAGTATCCCCATGCTTACGCCCACCCTGTTGTCGTCAACTCTCACCAGCGTCCTCCTACTGTGCTGTGAACTAGTTTGGCAATTGTCGGCATCATCTCACGGCCTTTCTTTTTTACAGGCCATAGGGTTGGCTAGTAGTGGCCTTCCCCACCCCTCCTCTCGTATTAACCTGCACTGTGAGTCGTAATTGTGGCTTGATTTGTTGCTCAACCCATTATTGGCCACTGCTCAATCCACCCCTTCCCCGACATGCATGCAATATCATCAAAGATCTTGAATCCAACCAGTGTTCCTCCTGTGTGGATTGTTGTCCGCCCACACACTCTTTGCGAGCCACCCATGTCCAAACTTGTTGGCGGATGTGATGTTACCTGTTGACACCTAATCATACGGATTGGGTGAACCACTGTAGTTAGTGTAAATAAATAATAGAAAAAATTGAGAGTCATCGGGAGATGTACTGAACAGTCACTCCCTCTTCTATATAATAATGAACAACCTGAATGAATAATACGATTACATTTGAGGAGTTACCTTCTAGTCTGACATGGTATTAGAGCCAGCACCATTTTTGGCTTCCCTCTCTGCTTTGTAACTCCTCTCTGGCAACTGCTGCAGACATTCGGCTGGTTATGTGAGGCAACTGCTCCACAAGCCCAATTGAGGTATCACTCTCTTGGTCTCATAGTGTTAAACACAGGTGCAATGAATGAAATTCTCTTATGACTGTGTATCGGCATTCTGGACCCTAATTAGGTATTTTTCTCTGTTCATACATTTTATTTATAAATCACAGTCAATTAGTGTTAAGCATTAATACTGAGTTTAAGCACTAAACCTTTTCTTAAGCGTCTTTTGAATTAAGCATGTGGGTAGTATTCGGCAAGTGGTAAGCGGTATCTCGCACGCCCTAAAGGCTGGAAATGGTATTCCTAAATTTCACGCGATTAACCTTAGCGGGCAACACGTAGCACAAGAGAACCACTTTCTCACGCACTCTCGATTTGTTATGCATCGTGCAAGATTTCACGCGAGATTACGCGATAGCCGTTGGATCAAGCGGGATTGATCGACGATGAAGATGGGCCAAGCTAGTTGGCGAGCAGGTGACGCGATAGTCGTTCAATTAAACGAGTCAGATATGACAGTGATCGCGTCGAAAGATGCATATGAGTTAATTTAAATTTCAGATGCGCTAAGGTTATGAACTGGAGTTTTAATTCCTTTTGGTTCCGTTATGAGATTGCGCGATAGTCGTTCGATTGCATGGGTCACATCGACATTGGTGATCGTCCGGGTTAGTTGGTAAGCGGACGACGCGATATCCGTTGGATCTAGAGAAGTGAGATCAACGGCGTAGATTGAAGCGGTTAATAAAAGAAGTCAACGAGGGACAGACAGTGATTGGTCAAATAAGAGGGACCCTCAGGGGGAAAATCCACGTACACAACCAGATTTAAGCATAGCTGATTGGCTACAAAGTAAACAAGTAGTCGAATTACAGATTACCACCTCATTTTTGTCAACCTCGTACGTCAACCTCGTGTGTCATTTTTTTACCAACAGAAGAGCGATTTTTTTACATAGTACATTTTTAAAATGCACTCATTGATATCTATTGTGGGAGTGGTTCTCACCGGGGAGGAGAACTATCCAAAATGGTCGTGGAAAATCAAACACACACTCATTTATAATGAGTTGTAGAAAGGAGTGTGTGTTGGAGACGGAGACAAAGAGCTAGAACAGCCTACCTCAGACAAGGAATTTGCCATTTGGGAAAATAAGGACAGCAAGGCTTATGCACTTATTGCAGCGTCTGTAAATGAAGAGGTGAGTCGCCATATTTCGACATTTTCAAATGCTTTTGAAGCCTTACAAAAACTGAAGGAACTCTATGACTCACACTTTACACTTGAAGTTGTTCAACTCATGCTTAAATTGTTCACCCTTGAATTACAAAATGATGATCCTCTTGCTCTTGCATCAGAAGTAAAATCTATTATGCATGATATCAAAGTCACTAAAGTTGAACTGGACATTCCTCTGATAGCTTTTCTCAAGGCATTTTATCCCACTTACTCAAATTACCTTGAGTCATTGCAAACAGATGGAAACCTCAAAGATATTACCTTTGACTCCCTTGTGAAAAAATTGTTGAAAGAGAGAGCTTTTGGGAAGAAGATAGCTCCTCAGTGTTCTGAAGAGGCTGTGTGCCTTGCACATAGAGAGAAGAATCTTGCTCAAGATTCTTCGAGGGGAAGAGGTGGTCGAAGAGGAAGAGGAAGAAATTTCAGCGGCAGGGGGGGCAGACACTCTCAAGGAGGAAAGTCAAATTTGCATTGCATACGCTGCAAAAGAGATGGATAACATGATGCATCCACATGCAAGTTGCCTTGGGATAGAATTGAGCATGAAAGAAACCAACCTAAAGGTAAAACTAATGACAAAGAGAAAGGTAAAGCACTTGAATCCGCTCACTATGTTGTGGCACACTGTAATATTGGAGTAAATGAAGACTTATTTAATGCTTCACTTGCTTCTTGAAAAAATAATTGGTTGCTTGATTGAGGAGCAACTTGCCACATGACCTTTAGAAGAGATTTTTTTGAAGAATTTTCTAACAATGTCCATAACTTGATGGAGCAGTGTACTTTGCAGACAAATCAAAACTCAAGCCATCAGGGCTTGGTACAATCAGGCTTAAATTGCCTGGTCATCCAAACTTTCTTTTGCATCATGTTTTATATCTCCCACAGCTGAGGAGAAACTTGTTGTCCTTGGTCCACATCCGCCAACAAGGACACTCCATTCATATGTTTGATGGCAAGCTTGAGGTAAGAAAAGCGTCAGATCACTCACTTGTCATGACGGGGATAGAAGAAGAAAAGCTTCTCAAGCTACAGGGTACCTCTGCTCGTGCACAAAATTTCCCATACAATTCTCATTATGAAAAAGGTACATTTCCATCAAGTTTATTATGGCATGCTAGATTTGGACACTTGAACTATGACAACCTCCGCTTGTTGAAGAAAAATGGTGTTATTGGTTTGCCTACATTTCCTAGGAAACTTAAGCAATGTGATGCTTGCATTCTAGGAAGCATAGCAAACAGTGTTTTCATGATTTACATTCAAGAGCACATAGAAAACTTGAACTCATTCATTCAGATTTATGTGGTCCAATGCCTATTCCGTCTGCAAATGGAAACAAATATATGATGACATTTATTGATGCCTACACCAGAATGTGTTGGGTTTATTTATTGAAGACCAAATCTGATGCTTTTCAAACATTCAAGAACTTTCATAAATGCATTGAAAATGATGCACAATCTCATATTGGGTCTATTCACACTGATAATGGAAAAGAATACACATCAAATGAATTTGAAAAATATCTTTGCCAACATGGGATCAAACATCAAACAACTGTGCCTTATAATCCCCAACAGAATGGTGTAGCTGAAAGAATGAACAGGACAATCTTAAATATGGTCCAATCCATGCTCTTCTTCAAAAATGTAAAAATAATGTTTTTGGCTGACGTTGTTCTATGTGCTGCATATATAAAGAATAGATGTCCATCTAATGCTATTGGAAACAAGACTCCGTGTGAAATGTGGTATGGACATGTTCCTTCGGTAAAGCATCTCAGGGTCTTTGGTTCCACCTGTTATGCCTTGATACTAGAGGTACATAGAAACTAACTTGGTGCTAGAAGTCATAAATGTATCTTCCTGGGGTATTCAAACACCTCCAAAGCATATCATCTCTATGATGAAGTAAATAAAACTTTTGTTGTATCTAGAGATGTATTTTTTCTTGAATCATCCAAAACTGACAATGTTGTTAAGCGACAACTTGATTGCTTGGATAGATTCACAAAAGCAAAATCATTTCAAGAATTTGATAATCAGATTCCACATCTTGAAGGGGGGATTCCTATGCTAGATCAACATGTGGAATCTTCTTCTGAAGAACACTCTCCCCTGCATGAAACTCCAACAACGGATGTTGCTGTAAGTGATGTGATTGACAGAATTGGGAGACTCAACCTTGATTCAGTCTCAACTCAATCAGCGGAGCAACCTAGACCATCTGAGAAAGGTCCCCCAAAGTGGCTGACAAAGACACTTGAAAGTGTTCATCCCGATGAGGTTGAAAAGACAGGAACTAGAAATTCAAACCAGCGAAATGGGGGTGATGTAGATGACTCTAATTCACCTGTTCATATGGATGTTTCTTATGATTGTGAATTGAACTTGTCTACATATTTTGAACCAAATTCCTTCAAAGAAGCTGCTTCTCATGATGAATGGAAAGAAGCGATGCAAAAGGAGCATGATGCCCTCATAAATAATGGCACTTGGAAGCTGGTTGATCCTCCATTAGGAACCAAACCAATTGGCTACAAGTGGGTCTACAAGAACAAGTATAAAGATGATGGCTCACTTGACAAGCACAAAGCTAGGCTTGTGGAAAAAGGTTTTGCACAGAAGGAAGGGGTCGATTATGAGGAGACTTTTTCCCCCATAGAAAAATGGGCTACCATCCGGACACTCTTTCCCTAGCAGCTCAAAACGGTTGGAAAGTCCATCAAATGGATGTAAAAGCTTCTTTCTTGAATGGAGATCTAAAATAGAATGTTTTTATGTCCCAGCCTAAAGGATTTGATGTGAAAGGACATGAACATAAAGTATGCAAACTTGTGAAGTCCTTGTATGGCCTCAAACAAGCACCGCGAGCCTCGTATGAAAAACTAACTGAGCATCTTCTGAAACTCAATTTCAAACATTATGATCTTGATGATGCAACATTATTTGGCACAATGTAATATTGCAATAAATGAAGATTTATTTAATGCTTCACTTGCTTCTTGGAAAAATGGTTGGTTGCTTTATTCAGGAGCAACCTGCCACATGACTCATAGAAAAGCTTTTTTTGAATAATTTACTGACAATGTTGATGGAGTAGTATACTTTGCAGACCAATCAAAAATCAAGCCATTAGGGCTTGGCACAATCAGGCTTAAACTGCCTGGTCTTCCAGACTTTCTTCTACATCATGTTCTATATCTCCCACAGCTCAAGAGAAACTTGTTGTCCTTGGTCCACATCTGCTAGCAAGGTCACTCCATTCATTTGTTTGATGTCAAGCTTGAGGTAAGAAAAGAGTCTGACCACTCACTTGTCATGAGGGGAATAGAAGAAGAAAGGCTTCTCAAGCTGCAAGGAACCTCTGCTCACGCACAACATTTCTCATAAAATTCTCATTATAATCTTAGAATCTCATATAATTCTCCGCTTGTTGAAGAAAAATGGTGTTGTTGGTTTGCCTACAATTCCTAGGAAACTTAAGCAATGTGACACTTGCATTCTAGGAAGCATAGCAAACAGTGTTTTCATGATTTACATTCAAGAGCACATAGAAAACTTGAACTCATTCATTCAGATTTATGTGGTCCAATGCCTATTCCGTCTGCAAATGGAAACAAATATATGATGACATTTATTGATGCCTACACCAGAATGTGTTGGGTTTATTTATTGAAGACCAAATCTGATGCTTTTCAAACATTCAAGAACTTTCATAAATGCATTGAAAATGATGCATAATCTCATATTGGGTCTATTCACACTGATAATGGAAAAGAATACACATCAAATGAATTTGAAAACTATCTTTGCCAACATGGGATCAAACATCAAACAACTGTGCCTTATAATCCCCAACAGAATGGTGTAGCTGAAAGAATGAATAGGACAATCTTAAATATGGTCCAATCCATGCTCTTCTTCAAAAATGTAAACATAATGTTTTTGGCTGACGTTGTTCTATGTGTTGCATATATAAAGAATAGATGTCCATCTAATGCTATTGGAAACAAGACTCCGTGTGAAATGTGGTATGGACATGTTCCTTCGGTAAAGCATCTCAGGGTCTTTGGTTCCACCTGTTATGCCTTGATACCAGAGGTAAATAGAAACTAACTTGGTGCTAGAAGTCATAAATGTATCTTCCTGGGGTATTCAAACACCTCCAAAGCATATCATCTCTATGATGAAGTAAATAAAACTTTTGTTGTATCTAGAGATGTATTTTTTCTTGAATCATCCAAAACTGACAATGTTGTTAAGCGGCAACTTGATTGCTTGGATAGAT
>APFE031034831.1:56422-85511 GCA_000404065.3 Pinus taeda | reverse complement strand
TTAGATAAGGTTGTTGTAATCATGATAAGGAGTTACACTCCTAGTTGTATTAGGTCACTAGCACTCCTAGTTAACAGCTAGTTCTAATTAATGGTTTGTTTTATGGTTAGAATAGGTGTCACTGACGGAAAATTAAAATTCTCTTGATGATGGATGATGGAATCCTAATTGTAAATGCTTTATATAGAGCAAGAGGTCGAATTAGCAAAGGGTTGGAAATTTGATAACAGAAGTATTGTTTTAGCTTATGTAAAGACCATTTTCAGTAATATAAATCATCTGCTTTTCTTCTCAGGATTCATGAAGGATTTGTCATGTTCAAAATGTGTGATTTTTTCTTTCCTTAATGTATTTTTACAGTTGCATGGATGCATAATCACTTAGAATTCACTGATTGTGCTCTGACTTCCTGTATGCATGTATGAACTGTGGTTTTTTGTAAGTAGTGTTTTGAACATCTAAATGCTAAGTGCCTTGACTTCTATGTAAAGGCAATATCATTGTTTACTGAAATATGATTGACTCCATAGGCCCAATGGAAGCTTGTGTAATGTTTATCCAGCCTTTATATTTGTCTATGTTGTTACACCACAAGAGTTAGCCATCTTATCATTAGTCAAAATCAATAACCCTTTTGAGAGAGCCCTCTCAGGCTAAGGAGGCTAAGCCTTAGTCAAAAGCTTGGTTTGAAATAGTTACTTGAAGTCTTCCTGATTTGCAGCCTTCCAGGGTCTGATTTTGAGATAACATATCCTTCAACATTTTCTACCACAGCATAAACATAGGTATAGTTATAAACAATATAATATCAAATCATATCGACACAATACTAAGCTCATGGATATGTTATGGCTACTTTGCCCACTTGATTTCTCATAATGCCAGGAACCTCTTCATGCCATTCACTTACATAAGCAATCATTCCTCCACAAGAATGATACCTGACAACCCTCTTAGAAAATGACATACATACATACATATATACATATAAACATTAGCATGAAACAATCATGATCCTTGACAACCCAGTCAACAGACACACACACACACTCACTCACTCACTCACTCACATAATCATTAGCATATTCATCACCACAACACAATTAGCAACATTCATAAGATCAAGGTTAAGATAACTCTCTTTATCCATGCATCACATGCACTTCGAGAAAAATAGTTCCCAATTTAAATAAGGCATTTGATGCCTCAACTCCATTTAGTTTACCTTTCATGTTACCTTTCTTATGAATTTCCTGCCATTGTCCATTTACCCCAATGGATCCAACCAGTCCTATTGATTGTCATATTGTTGCCTTCAGCTATCGTTATACATGCATTAGGCTTCATCTAGGTCTTATATTACCTGTTGGGTTTTATTAAGCTCTCCCCGGTATCCATTAACTTTCCTCTTTCCCCAACCAATTCCCAAGGCCCTTAAAACACAAAAGGAAAGAACAAGAAACAAACAAGAAGAAAACCATGAAAAATGAATAGCAATACAACACCACAACCAAGGTGGCATGACCATGCACCAGACATACAAAAAAATACAAATCAAACGCAAAGAAATAAAAAAGCATCAAAAGAAAAAAACTAACAACAAACACCATGAGTCAATACCATGGGTTCCCATTGCTTCCAAAGGAAAGCTCAACCCGAGCCTTCTTCGAGATTTCATGGCAGTCTCTTTTTCCATGCAATGCCTTGCATCATACTTCCATAAAGACATAACCATTAGTGCATAAATAAACATAAAAATATACTGGTTACCTCACCTTGTTGTACCCAACACACCAACGTATAACTAAACATGTACATATATCGTCTCTCAAGGGACTCTAATTCCTTGATGAATCCAACCATAACTAGAAACTAGTTGTTATACTTGTCAAATACATGCTCATGAATATAACACATATCCACATATTGTTAGACAAAATCAAGGTTAATAATACTTCTTATATTCATGCAAATCACTCATTCATTTGGAATTATAGTTTCCAAACATAGCCATAGGAATTCTCACCCAATTCCTTTCCTTTACATTTTTCCTTGCTACAATTGGGTCTTATTATGTGTTATCACATCACCCAGTTGTTAGTTATATATAAACAAATCAATTGTCATATTTTCATTTTAATACTAAGCATGCTTCCCTACAATTGTTCACACATGTCTGTCACACATTCCAAATATCAAGAAACCATGTCTATTAATTTGAAATTAGCCTTTACCAAGACTAACAACCATTTCATAATCAAGTCATAGTCATTAGTGACAATACTACAAATAACACCCACTTGCACTCAAGTGTATATCAATTGTCTCATCAGTACAACTATCTTAAAACAAGATCATTCCTTCATGCAATCTTATAGGAACATACTCATATCATGAAATTAATCAAACATTGAAACAACTTGTAAACATAACCCCTTTCCATCCATGGTCACACTAGGTAGAAGGAGGTAGCTACTATAATTTCCTGATCTCCAATGTCCAATTAATGAAATGGGATCTCCAAAGCTCTACTAAATTTAACCACACTTGCCAAAAATTGATTTTCATTTCTCATACATTTTGTAGTTGAAAACATGCCACATAATTATTCCACCTTTCCATTTTATAGATTTCATGTCAAGCTTGTAAGGGGAGTCATGTGAATCGTAGTACACTACTCTTGCTCTTCATCCTTGATCCTATATATCCTACAATATGCCATGTTATCTAAACCAAATAGATGACATAATCAAACTCATCCCTCAATGTATCTCAGGGGAGGCTATCACATCTACAAAAGTAGTCAATCCCTGAGCTAGAACCTTATTTCACTAACCTAGACCAACAACGACACCCTTTACACTTCTTCCATGTGATTATGAGGCTATAACTACACTCACAGGCTTGCCTCCATGTGGTTATGGCCTAAAATCTTCATTTATGAGCATGTGGTCCCAGGATTTGTGCCACCTTTTTAGGCTAGCCTCTAGACCATTGCCCAAAGTTTCCTGAAACTTTCTAGAATGAAATTAAGGTACTGAAAATGCTAACTAATCAAAACTCAAGTGATAACTTGAACCAAATATGCCTAATCCATAACAAAGATCCTGTCAAACAAATGGAAAACATAGAAGCTATAGGTCATGAATGAATATTTTATCATATTATTCCAAGATTCATATGAGAATCACCAAGAAAGCTCTAGTCCCTCTCCACAGATCTGCAACAACAATTATTAGTCCATACATTCATCAACCAATCAATAAATAAAAAATTCATAACAAGAGCCATAGATAATACACATCTTATAAACAATAAATAACAACTATAGAAACCATGGAAACTCAACCATAATATCAACAACATAATCACTACAAGTATACATGAATCATAGTAGAAGAATATCTCTTATTAATATATGAAAATACCAACCAATTCAGGCTCTTCCACGTACCACCCGACCATAGATTGGGTTGAACCAAATCTCTCTTTCAGCCAGTCACCCCTGCACCATATTCCAAGAATGAATGTGGGATTTCATGGAATAAACGGAAAAAAAAAAAACCAAACTAGAGCTTCTAGAGGCCAAACCACCTCAATCCTCAACCACATTGATTCCAACTCTATGGTCATACATCATTAATCACCAACCAGATTGGTCCCTACCCAACTATCCAAGGCTCCAAAAACAAGTAACTCAACCCATATCCTTCTAGGGCTCGAGATAATTTTTCCAACCTAGCTCCAAGGACTATTAACTGAACCCACCAAGGGATCTAGAGCGCTTGTCCCAACCTAGGCTCTAGGACCAGTAACTAAACCCAGGTTGTTCTAGGGCTTCCAGAGCATTTGTTCCAACCCACTACCATAAGGAACATGAACAACAATCATAAAACAAATCAGGTGGAAAAACCAAAAACACCATGGCTTTCTAAGAAATGGCAAGGAAAGTCTAAAACCATTGTCACTGTAGGAAATTCTCCATGCCAATGATAACACATAACCAAAAAATCATATGCATATACCATGCATCCAGAAATCAACAAGTAAATCACACATGCAACCTAGTACCTGCAAGGAAATCCAATTGTAACTATTGATCCAACTATTTCCTTGCGCTTTCCTACTTTCCTTTAACTTCTTTCTCCAATCCAAGTGAATTCCCATGTTCTCCAAGAATTCTCTAAGATTTCTCTAAGTGTGGAAGAGTATGAGAGAATGAAATCAGAGCTCCAAAACTAAACTAACAAAAGCTAGCAACTGATTCTCTGAAGCCTTTTTATCATTGATGCCTCTATTTTCTTCATTTTCCTTCATTTTATCTTCAATTTCTCTTTCATGGAAATCTATGTCCCTTCACCTCCCTTTTCTCCTATTTTCCTTTATTTTCATAAATAAATGCTAATTAATGCCTCTTTTACTTTGCCAATTTCCTTATCCATAAATAAACAAAAAATGAACCCCACTATAATATATGCCCACCAATCGGCTTGGAATACATGTCCCATGACCTTGGTCTTATATTTTTTACATGGACAATCAACTAGGGGCTATTAGAATCACATACCTTCTCATCAACACTACACAACTTATCTAACATATATCTTGATTCAAAATGACACTTCATTTTTTTTGTAGGTTGAGGTTTACATTTCATAAAAAATTCAAAACATCAACATACATATTTCACCTGTCTATGGATTTCCAAGATTATGGAAGGTGGTCTCAATCTTCCTTAATGGAAACCAAATATTTTGACCACTTTCTAAAAAAGAGTCATACCAATACAAAATCAACTAAAATCCAATCAGACTATCAACTGAAAAACTATAGAAAACAATAATGTTGAAGAACAAAAAGCTTCAGGTATCCAAGGAGGTCATGGGTGAAAGATATTTGTCGTTGGATCTTGGTGGAGCTGAAGGCTGAGCTGCACATTGTAAGTGTCTCTCTATGTGAGCCAACTAGGTGTTTATGGTTTCTAGACAATGAGATTGTAGTCTTTGAGCATGACTTTTTTCATTCGAGCAACAAATATATTATATTGTTCCTCTTGATTTTCTTTTACAAATTTTCCAAGGAAAGCTTTGAGTTTCTAGTGGAGAGTAATCAATTTGAGATACTGGTTTTGTCTTCCCCTGGTTTTTCCATGGATGGAAACCCAATGGAAAACATCTTCAATATATAAGAATAAAAATAAACAAGTTGTTCATCAACATATATAGTTTCAAGCTACCAAATATTTGTTCTGAAACAACAACAAAGTAAATTTCAGCCACCTCATGGACCTGTATTTGGGCATGGGTTTGACTATGAGAGGCTCAGTCCCATTCACCTCTATGACTACCTTCACTTCTGCGAGCACCCCATTGACCTCGACAACTACACATGTGCTATTACGGTTGGGAGCTCGTGATTATCAGACACCAAGGTAATGATAAACAAGAAAGATAATTATCAGAGGAAAACTAAGAAGAGGAGTAAATTAGGTGTCATGGATAACGTGGAAGACTATAACTCTGGGTGAGTGACCAATGGAGCCAGCAGAAAGGAGGACAATTTACAACGATCGCATTAGGAGATGAAATTTATATCACCCACCTTGGCTAAAATTCTATGTAGAAACATAACATATAACCATGAAAAAACCAACAATTAGATTTTTAGAATTAAGGAGAGCCAAGACATGCGGTACTATAAAATGCTGCTAGCAATATCGCACTGCATGGCCCCCATTACAGACTGTATTGAACCATTGAAGCCTCCAAAAATTCAATAAAATAAAGTATCCAATTCCTAATAAACACATAAAAATGCAAAAAACCAACCATGTTTTTGAATATTTGGTGCGCCCACTTCAATAATACTCCGCCTTAGGAGGCCCACGTCCACGCCATTTTCGAGAATAGACCACCACAACTAGATTGTATTGTAAGTGTTCAAACCAATCCAAACATGGAAATAAAATAACGAAGAGAATTAAAGTTGTTAGCCATTGAGATTTTAGTAATAATTTGAGACTTTCCAACCACAAACTCATCTTTACCAGAGATGGGCCAAACTTCTCACTACAAACCCTCCACTACAATTGCTTGATATCAAAAGCCAAAGTTTTTATAGAAACTTTCTCCTCCATGGTGATAAATTCAATTGTATGCAAACATATGCTAGGATAGTCCATACTACCCCCATCTTAAATGTCGCTTCAGGCAGTGGGGTGGTGGGCTCTCCCCCCATCACTCTCCCCTTCAACGATTCTCACCCCCATTAGCAAAAAAATGACACTTCATTTTATAAGATATATGCTACTACTATTTTCTATTTAGAGACCAAAAAAATTTGATATCTTAGGTTTATTATGAAGACCAAATATGTGTTTCCCTTTTCATTAATGAGCTTACTAAATTTTAAAGGAAATCATTACATACCCCTATATGTAGTGAATGATGTGATAGGTGGATGTTTTAGAAATCACCTTGGATATTGCAATGGTTGACTCACCAAAATACATTTAAACTTAAAATAATTGCAATGACACTATGCTCAATTACTCAATTATATTTTTTATATTTTTAATAATTTAACATAAATAAAAACACCATTAACGTTATTTAACTATTGTGATATATGAAATAGATTACAATAGAAAAGACACAGAACAAAACATAAATATTAACCCTAAAAATCCATATGGGGAGGTAAATATTTAATGAAGGATTATGCTTCCTTCTTCTTATACTATGGAGATTACAATGCAGATTATAAAGTTGCGTAAGATTACTAAGAAGATATGAGACAATATGATCTTCTACGTTTCTCAACATAACTTTCAATTCTCTTTTATATTAGTATATCCTCGAAATTCTTGCTCATATTATGGAGTAATTTACAACTAATGAAACAACATTTTCCTCCTTCCACTAGGATTTAGTAACTAGAATTTGGGTTAGGTTTATATTTTAATAATGATTTCTATATATTATTACATCACAAGAAGCAATTCCACTAGTTCTTATAACATTAAGTGGTGTTTCCACAACTGAAAATGATGTTGTGAACTTTCTCAAATAATGGAAAACTCCCTTAAAACCCCTATTTGACAATATTAGAAGTGGACCATTTACAAATAAAATATATCTTTTAGAGATCAATATTAAACTCACCTCTATTAGTTGTTTTCATTACTAGTTTATAAATAAATTATAATAGTATTTTCCACCTTTGAAGGAATAAATAAGAAAAAGAGTTAAATGTTCACTAATGTGCTACATTATGCCACCATGCAAAACATTGTATGGATGACAAAAATGCGTAAAAATTGAATCACGATGCTTTCCATGTTTAGTTGAACTTAAACAAGGGTAATTTAAACCTCTATATACCCGCCATTAGAATCTAATCATAGAAGGTGAATTTATTCGCCAATCAATATTGGACATGGTCACATATATTTGATGTTTTTGAAGAGATCCTGAATTAGCGAATGATTTGAAGGTTGCTTAGAGTAAGGAATTATTATTTTTTTCATTAGTTAAAAGTTAATAAGTTATGCCTCCTGAAATTTTACCTATATGATTTACCACCATGATTTGAGAGGATGCCATGTCAACCTCCATTACTCATGGAAAAGGGGCGAGCCACATGGGCACTATGAAGAAGACTCTAGAAGGTTTGAGTTGTAACTAATGTTGAGGATCAAATGGGTCAAATTTAACGCCTAGTTGGCTATTGGGTTGTGTTATAATTAAGCCACTAGTAAGAAAAAGGGTGCCATTCTATTTGAGTGTATTTTTGTTCCATAGTATGAGAGAGAGAAATAGAGAGAGAGAGAGATCCAGGAATAAAAAATATGCTAAAAAATAAAAGTTCTCAAAATCACTCAAAATTGGTGCCAAAAAATAGATCTCATCGTTCCGATTCCAACGATGCTTGAATCACTTCAATCCGACACTCTATGTGAAAGTTATCATATTCTAAAATTTTTGGAAAACAACTAAAAAGTCAACTTGCAGGGTTGACTGGGCGGGCCGTATAATGACATGGCGTTGATGTTATCAGGATGAATGGGCAATACAGATGTCAAACGGGCCAATCTCATGCTGACATGTTACAGGATCGTACAGGTCAATTTGGCGAAGTTTGATTAGTTATTGAGATTTTCGTTGGACCAATTGGGAGGTGACACATGGCCCAATGGGAGGGCACCGCATGGCCCTCGGGTTTCATGCAATTTGTTTATGTACTGAGGGAGAGAATATCATTTATGGATGTATGAATATCATTTTTTTTAAAGATGGATTTTAGTATATTGTTAGAGCACATCACAAGAATATGAAATTATCTCTTGTTAGTGTTGGTTAGATAAAAAGGTTTGTAAATGCTAGTAAAAATTTTGTGTTGTTGACGATTAAAGATAAAGACACTTCTGAATTTGAAGATTTTACGGGATGTGATTCAAAAATCAAGCGTGAATTGGCTGAATTTGTTAACACTTATGACAAGAGGTTTCAAAGACTTGAACGGTTTCCTCCTAAAAGAGGAATCCAACATGAGATTTATTTGCAGTAGGATGTACCACTTCCAAACATTGGCTTGTATAGAATGTCATTTTTGGATAATGTAGAAATCAAGAAGAAAATTCAATAGCTACTTGAAAAAGGGGTCATCAGGCCTAACACATCTCCTTATGGGTCTTTTTTGTCTTGGTTCCAAACAAATATGGTACATGGTGCATGTGTGTGGATTTTAGAGCTTTGAACAAGATCATGATAAAGAATCATCATCCTCTTCCTCGCATTTATGATTTTATAAATTAGTTAAAGGATGTTATTTACTTCAGTAAGTTAGATTTGAGAAGTAGTTAACATTAGATAAGGATTGCTGAAGATGATATTTGGAAAACTTCTTCCAAGAAAAAACAAGGTTTGTTTGAATGGTTAGTTTTTTCCATTTGGGCTTTGTAATGAACCTGCAACATTCATGAGAGTTATGAATGATGTGTTGAGACCATTCCTTGATGATTTTTTCTTATTCTATTTAGGTGATATTCTGATTTCAAGTAAGACTCGTGAAGAGCATGTGAAACAAGTTTTAGATGTCTTAAAGAAATATAAATTGTATTTGAAGATGCCTAAGTGTGAATTTGGGAAAACCTCTTTGGTTTATGCGGGTCATATTGTAGGAGGGGGTGAATTGAAGATTGATCCCTCAAAAGTTGAAGTCATTGTGAATTGGCCTAAACCCAACACTGTAACAGAAGTTAGAAGCTTCTTTGGAGCAACCCAATATTGGAGAAAATTTATAGCTAAATTCTCACTCATTGCAGCACCATTACATGTTTTGACAAGTGTGAAACAAGTATTTCAGTGGGGAGGAAAGCAACATAAAGCCTTCAAAACATTGAAAGAGAAAATCAGTACAACACGAGTTCTATCACTCCCAGATCTTAAGAAACCATTTGATATTCAAACCGATGCAAGCGATTATGTTATGGGAGCAGTTTTGATGCAACATGGTAATATTATTTGTTATCATTCTGAAACCTTAACCAATGCAATAATTAATGATTCAAATATGATAAATATTTGTATGCTTTGGTACAAAGCGTGAAGAAATGAAAGCATTATTTGATGGGTAAAGAAATGATTATTTATATTGACCGTCAACCTTTACAATATTTATAATTGCAAACCAAGATAAAAACAAGCTATACATTTCAGGTGGATGGGATTCCTGCAACAATTTCATTTGGAAATAAGGTAAAAGAAAGGTATATACAACAAAGTTTCTGATATGTTATTAAGGCCTATTGTTAATGCATCTGTCATTCTTAAGCATAACTCAATCATGCATCAAAATTACATTGAACAATATTCTCAAGATGACGATTTTAAAGATGTTAATGCAACTTTGATTCAAGGGAATCATGTTGAAGAGTTGGATTATCATGTTCATAACAAGTTTTTGTATCATCTTCGCAAGTTATGTGTTCCACGGGGTGAAAGATTCAATGTCATAAGGGAATCCCACACTTCTCTTATTGCTGGTCACTTTGGTGTAGGAAAAACAATTGCACAAATTCAAAGGTATTGTTATTGGCCTCACATGATTGAAACTATTTTAGTATATGTAAGGGGACGTTCCATGTGTGCTACTAGCAAGCCTAGCAATAGGAAATTGGGTTTGTACACTCCACTTCATATTCCTTCTCATCCTTGGGAAAGTATTTCTATGGATTTTGTATGGGGACCACCAATGTCTAAGAAAGGTCATGATTATCTATATGTTGTTGTGGATCATTTCAGAAAAATGTGTGTGTTGATACCATGTAAGAAACAAATTACAACTAAATAAACCACAAATATGTTCTTCCAAAATGTATGGGTTCACTTTGGGTTACCCACTTCTATTATTTTTTATCAAGATTCTCGATTTGTTAGGAAGTTTTGGTCAGGTTTATGGGAACTCATGGACATTAAGTGGAAGAAGAACACCTCATTTGATTCACAAATCGCTGACCAAATGGAAGTAGTGAACATAAAAATATTGCATATCCTTCGTGGATATTGTTGTAAGAATCCTAAACTTTGGGATGAGAATTTGCATTACATCCAATATTCCTAAAATCATGTCTAGCACTCATCTCCGCAGGTATCTCCATTTGAAGCTTGTTTGGATTATTTGCCAATGTCTCCTTTGGATTTCATTGAACAAATTCATCTAGTGCATCAAAGAGTACTAGGGACTTGAGAAAGAAAAAGGCAAGTAAAAAGAAAGACATGAAAAGCATTGAGTTGATCATGATTTTCAAGTGGGATATCAAGTTTTTTTGTATACTAGTAAGGAAAGAATTCAAGGTGAAGGCAAAAATATCAAGCCAATCAGATATGGTCCTTTCAAAATCTCGGAGAATATTGGTAACAAATATTTCCAATTAGATTTTCCACCTTAAATGAAAATTTATTTTGTTGTAAATGTGGAAAACTTGAGATTGTATGAGCCTTCAATGATTCGTGATCATGAAGAGAATGTTAAAATTCCATCTATTAAATATTTTTCTCCTGAATATTTAGATGTGTTGTAGGAAGACTCAATTCTTGACAGGAGAATAAGGACTTCACACAGAGGCAATGTGGAGTATCTTTGGGTGGGGCTCAAAGGTACCAATCCAAGTAAAGAAAGGTGGATTAAAATTGGGAAAGTGAGGGAGTTATACCCTCACTTACTTTCAGAGTAAAAATAGACTTTTGGTGGTCCAAATGTTAATTTTTGCAACTAGGGTCAAATTCCACATTGGAAAAATCAAATGATCAAGATATTATGTGCATTAAATCCCTCTTTTCGAGATGACAAAATCAACCTCAACATTACCTTATTTGGTTAAACAAAAGTTAAGTTTTGAATTATTTTATTACATGCATACATTATGGAATGGGTTGGCCTAGCCACATGAGTAACTTCTTGGGTCAATCTTAACCACAAATTAAACATTAGGAAAAAATATAAAAGGAAGTGGCCTCAAGTTCGTTTGATCATCATCATCCTTCTATTCTTCTAATTTTTTTTGGCTTGCATAGGTTCATCGGCAGAAGTTCGCATTGGGTTCGAAATTACAGGTGAAAGGTTCACTCTGGGTTAGGTTTTTCTGGATCTCTGTCGCTGACACAGATCTAAATTTTTTCTTCCTTGGTTGCAGACATAGAGTGGGAAAGGGAGAAACTCTAGCTTTCTATTCACTCGAATATAGTTTTGTGAGAGAGACTCCTGGTTTAGAGGCAGATTTGAAAGTTGTGGACCTCAGTCGCTTGCACCAAGTAGCTCTGGGAGAAACCCTATCTTCACCAGGTCTAATATGATGTCGTGCTTGACTCCTTTGGAAGGGGAGCTTCCTAGACAAAAAATTGAAATAACTCAATTTATCTCCCTATCACAAGATTCTAGTGTTTTCCTACAGCTTTGGAAAGTTTACTCACTTCCATATTCTAAATCCCTACACTTAATCTACTGTAGGTGGAAAAGAGCCATAAGAAAAAACTTTCTAAATTGATTTTAATCAACATCGCTTTTAATAGTTGTTGTTACGCAAAGGTAATGGATGTGAAACTTGGTGAAATTATGACTTGATGCAACCCTAATGCAATCGAAAATGATGATATGATCTTCTTGTTTCAATGAAAATCTATCTAAGGGAAATAGGGTTTTCATTTTTCAACTGAAATATAAAGGGAAACTCAAAATCCCATTACAACCTTTTCCCTAAAATGCAACTAACCAATTTCAAATCACCCAAATATTGAAAACAAGTTAAAATCTTCACTTTGCCCAATAATACAAGTAAACCAAAAAATCTCTCTTTTCATATAAGCACTCAAAAATTTGAACAATGCAACAAGAAACCAATGATGACTAAAAATGAACTTTTCCCTAATTGAATGCTACAACTTTGCTTGCAGTCACTAATTCAGTTCATGAACACCTCTAGCAAATGGATGAAAAATTATTTTTCATTTCAAAACTAGCATACGAAGTATTTTCATAAACCAAACCTAATCTTGTAAATCGTTCACTTTGACATTCAAAAGAAAATTTTGCAAAAGAGAAATCTGGACCTAAAACTTGATTTAATTGATAGAAGAAAGATAGACAGTCAGTTCAATAGGGCCAACAAATCTTTTTCTTGATAGGTCAACTATTCATAGGGAAAGACTCAACCCTAATTTGCAAAACAAGACCAATCACAAGAAAAAAGCAAAATAACGTTCAATTAGACTTAAAAATACCTATAGAAGGTTTTAATAGGTGTAAAACAACAAGAAAAAACAAAAAAAATGGATTTGAAGAGGAAACAAGTGAGTTTTTCAAAAGTTATAGGCATGTACACAGGCTTTGGAGTAAACCAATATGCATGCGCTCTGTTGCTAAAGGGTAAGTGTGCAGATCTGTGCATTGTGCCTAAATTAAAAGTGTGCAGAACGAAGAAATTCAAGAAAAAATAAAAATAAACCAAATCCGGCCCAAAATCCAAATTTCTAAGCTTTCCAGACACTCAAGTAAGCCTTGTGTAGCAGGTTGAAAAGATCAAACAAGGAAAAAGACAGAGATTGACACGATTTTGTAGTGGAGTCACCATTTTTTTATGAGGACAAATCCCTCTTGTGGACAAGAGCGATCTCCCTATACTTCTAAGAACCCTAGTAACAAACACAAAGTAACTTCTACCTTTCTCGAAGTTCTGATCGTTACAAAGAAATAGAATGAAAGAGGCCTTTTACCAGTTTAGCAAACTGATTGATGAAGTCCCTTGAAGCTTTCAATCACTCGCTCTCTGATGCTCCAAATGTCCTCTCATTACTTCCAACAACTTCTCTGCAATATTCTGAAAGAGATCTACAAAGACAGAGACAAACAAGAGATCAAAGCATAAAGCATATAATCAAAGAGATAAATGAATCAATTAACCAATTATACATGTGAATTGATCAATTATGTAACCAAAACTCATGTAGGTGATTAAGAAATCCTACAAATCAATTAAATAGAGATGTAACTGAGAAAGAAAAATTGCTTATATTCATAAAACCCGAGAAAAGCCTTACAACCATGTAGCCTTGATGTAGCAAGCCCTTTCTGCAATCTCCAACCCTCTCCCTTGCAAGACAAACATTTTGACCTAATATCGACAACATAAACCTACTTCCAACAATCCTCCCTCAAACCTCAGACCTGTAATGGCTTTATAGGCCAAGGATGAGAAGTTATGGATCCATTCTACAAGGGATGAGATCCTCTACTAGTGGGATAGAGGTTCCACAAAGGAAGGGGAGTTACTCCATGATGGGATGGATCAACAATAAATAGGCACTCATTCTAAGCTTGTTGGTTGGGATAGATGCTACCAACAATGCTTATAGACTTTAATTTTTATTTTTACGTACTTCAAGTCAAGTTCATAGGTCATAGTGGAAGACAATGCATACTTCTGCGCATATAATAATGGTCTTCCCTACGTATCCATAGGAACTAACTAGGAAACTGTGAACATAACCAAAATAAGGGTTTTGTACCATAAGATCTAGAAATTCCACCTTATTTGGGATGATTTAGTTTCAAACTCTGCAGGGTAATGCTCCAGGACACATGTGTGGATAGCAAGAGATCCAAACCATTTACCTAATGTGACAAAATGACATGTAACAACTTCTCCCTGACTGGCTTATCACTTATGTTTTCCAACTTTATCACCTTCCATATAAAAATGAATGATGCCTACATCTTTTTGCCAATTGAGTGTTGGTAGAACTCAAGAAGGGAGTCAATAAATGGAGGGATAATCATAGTGTGGTTGCAGTTGATGGTCAACCAATATGCCTTTAAAACAAAAAATACATGGGGAAATTTTGACTTGAGAGATGAATGGAACATTTTGTTTAATGTACCACCCACTGTTTAAGCACTTAGAAATAATATAAATACATCCAATGAAAATGTATATTTAGTGGTCACCACTCGCGGCCCAAACAATGTTGTTTAATGGAAAACATGTGTTATGATTCAATCATTTAAGTCTCTTTCATGAAAGAAAACTTTGTCACAATGCTAGAGGATATCCTCTTTAGCCAAATAAAAAAAAAATCTCTAAAACCAAACCTTGGCCAAAGAATTTCCGCACTATGTTTCTTTTGCTAATTCAATGCATATATGCAATGTCATCAGCGGTAAAAGAAGAATGCAATGTGAAGGAGGGTCAAGAGAAGGCATGCTTCAGTGACCACACACTACAATTGATATTGTCACAACCCGCACAAGTTTGAATCATGTCACAACTGTCGATTGACTAAGATTCGACATTCAAGAAAAGTTGCATGATCTATCTAATCACATTGTCCTATCCCTACAACCATCTAAACATGACTATGTGAAAATAATGGCTCATTGGCATGAGATTCAAAAGGGAATCTTTGGATTGTTGTCACACACAACCATCCCACATTTAAGCTAATTCCAAGTGTGGAGGTCATCAATAACCAACTATTGGACTCTCAAGTCTCGTGTTTGAATCTTTCTTCACAATACAATCCACAACTTGAGCAGCTATAGGCTAGCCCTGGAGCATCAATTGCTTAATCAGATCCCAGTGGCTCTCCTTCACATGGGCTTCGCTGTCTATTAGAATATTGAGCACTGGACAATTTACAATCTTTCCCTCCCCTCACATTTTCCTGAGCTCTCCTGTAAGGAGTAAACCCAAAGCTTATCAGCTCTCATACTAACTTAGAAATTAATTTGCAGACACACAACTATTCTGTATTCAATCTCAAATATAATACATTTATATAGTTGGAGCGAGATCCAACTAATTTGAAACTTGGAATGAGAAATTGAAAAAATATCTTAACAACCTCCAACAAACCCAAACCAATTTACTAATGTAAACATTAATCCTAACACGATCTATAACAAATCTTAGATATTTTCTTCTCAATATAGTGATTTAAAGATTACTCAAATATTCTTCTTTCTCATAACCTTAACGACTCTATCAACTATTGTATAAATATAAACAAGGAAGACTTCAAATATATTCCAGATTTCATCATTATTAAATTTAATATACTTTCTAACCATTATCTTTAAAAACACAAGGAAGAATGACTTCAAATATATTCTAGGTTTGGTCATTATTAAATTTAATATTCTTTCTCACCATTATCTTTAAAAACCTTGACAAGATGAAATTTCTTAGGTTTCAAAGATTCATCATACAAAGTCGTTATTAATAGAATGCTGAAAATATTAAACTTAGTAATCTTATAATAAATAAATAAAAATTAATATATTATTTACACATCAAAATCACAAACATAATCCAAATAAAATATTTTGAATCCCATTCCCTGTTCAATTGGGTCCAACCATGGATGCCAAATACTTCCAAATATTCATACGAACCCCAAACACATGGAATCAACATCTCTTAGATATACAAAAATATATATGCCATTAAGGGTTAAAACATTTAAAAAAATCTAATATTTAATAATCCTTTTTAATTCAAAAGTGGTTACATTCAAATAGTAGTTCATCTACATGATGGAGACAACATGCTAATAACATTTTAATTTATGTCATTGTCATAACAATAACAATTTCAACTACTAAACAATTGGTATGCTCTGTTATGGCACGTTGTCATAAGTCTTATTAACATAAAGCTGACCTTGACCTTGTGCCACCATGCCCACACATAACTTTCAAAAATTCATAACTCCATTTATATAACTCAAAATCAGATGATTTTCGATGCGTCGTATTCGTTTCAATGAGTACTATCATACTCATCCATCAAATGTCGAAATGTGCCCATGGTTTTGGCCCAAAAAATGATGGGTTCAAAAACTAACCTTAGGTTCTAAGCCCACAAGTGATTCTTGTGGTGCTCCACCCTCCAAATCTCGAACCCTAGGGCCTGAAGTACCTCCCAAGCTACTCAAAAGTCAACACGCGTAACACAGTACCACATGTACATAACACAACATGTACGATAAGTACACAATACCAGATGTACAATGTACACAACACCACATGTACAAAATTTACACAACACCACATGTATAACATGTACACAACACCACATGTATGCACCACCACATGTACAACATGTACACAACAACACATGTACACACCACCATCTGCACCACCACATGTACAACATGTACACAACAACACATGTACACACCACCATCTGCACCACATGTACATGGCAATAGTATTGCATATCCAGAGACCACACTATCTCTACCAGGCAACCTTGCTTCTAATGTCTTTCCCATGCCTTATTGCATTCATCTACAATCCAAATTCAAGATATGTGGCTCTTTCCACTATCCATGCTTGTTCCAACATGCCATAGATCACACCGCTTTCATTCCGATAACATATCCTTCAACATTTCCTACCATGGCATAAACATGGGTATAGTTATAAAGAATATAATATCAAATCATATTGACACAATACTAAGCTCATAGATATGTCAGGGCTACTTTTCCCACTTGATTTCTCATAATACAAGGAACCTCTTCATGCCATTCACTTACAATAGCAATCATTCCTCCACAAGAATGATCCCTGACAACCCTCTTAGAAAATGACATACATACATACATATATACATATAAACATTATCATAAAAAAATCATGATCCTTGAAGACCCTGTCAACACACACACACTCACATATAATCGTTAGCATATTCATCACCACAACACAATTAGCAACATTCATAAGATCAAGGTTAAGATAACTCTCTTTATCTATGCATCACATGCACTTCAAGAAAAATAGTTCCCAACTTAAATAAGGCATTTGATACCTCAACTCCATTTAGTTTACCTATCATGTTACCTTTCTTATGATTTTCCTGCCATTGTCCATTTACCCCAATGGATCCAACCAACCCAATTGATTGTCATATTCTTGCCTTCAGCTACTATTATACATGCATCAGGCTTCATCTAGGTCTTATATTACCTATTGGTTTTTATTAAGCTCTCCCCGATATCCATTAACTTTCCTCTTTCCCCAACCAATTCCTAAGGCCCTTAAAACACAAAAGGAAAGAACAAGAAACAAACAAGAATAAAACCATGAAAAATGAATAGCAATACGACACAACAACCAAGGTGGCATGACCATGCACCAGACATAAAAAATAAATACAAATCAAGTGTAGACAAATCAAAAAGCAGCAAAAGAAAAAAACTAACAACAGACACCATGAGTCAATCCCATGGGTTCCCAATGCTTCCAAAGAAAAGCTCAACCCGAGCCTTCTTCAAGATTTCATGGCAGTCTATTTTTCCATGCAATTCCTTGCATCATACTTCCATAAAGACATAACCATCAGTGCATAAATAAACATAACAATATACTGGTTACCTTACCTTGTTGTACCCAACACGGCGACGTATAACTGAACATGAACATATATCATCTCTCAAGGGACTCTAATTCCTTGACAAATCCAACCATAACTGGAAACCAATTGTTATACTTGTCAAATACATGCTCATGAATATAACACATATCCACATATTGTCAGACAAAATCAAGGTTAATAATACTTCTTATATTCATGCAAAGCACTCATTCATTTGGAATTGTAGTTTCCAAACATAGCCATAGGAATTCTCACCAAATTCCTTTCCTTTACCTTTTTCCTTGCTACAACTGAGTCTTATTATGTGTTATCACATCACCCAGTTGTTATTTATATAAAAAAAAATCAATTGTTACCTTTTCATGTTAATACCAAGCATGTTTCCCTACAACTGTTCACGCATATTAGTCACACATTCCGAAGATCAAGAAACCCTATCTATTAATTTGAAATCAACCTTTACCAAGACTAACAACCGTTTCATAATCAAGTCATAGTCATTAGTCATAATACTACAAATAGCACCCACTTGCACTCAAGTGTATATCAATTGTCTCATCACATATTGTGCTAGTACAACTATCTTAAAACAAGATCATTCCTTCATGCAATCTTATAAGCACATACTCATATCATGAAATTAATCAAACATTGAAACAACTTGTAAATATAACCCCTTACCATCCATGGTCACACTAAGGTAGAAGGAAGTAGGTACTATAATTTCCCGATCTCCAATGTCCAATTAACAAAATGGGATCTCCAAAGCTCTACTAAATTTAACCACACTTGCCAAAAATTGATTTTCATTTCTCATACATTTTGTACTTGAAAACATGCCACATAATTATGCCACTTTTCCATTTCATAGATTTCATGTCAGGCTTGTAAGGGGAGTCATGTGAATCGTAGTACACTACTCTTTCTCTTCATCCTTGATCCTATATATCCTACAATATACCATGTTATCTAAACCAAATATATGACATAATCAAACTCATCCCTCAATGTATCTTAGGGGAGGCTATCACATCTGTAAAAGTAGTCAATCCCTAAGCTAGAACCTTATTTCACTAACCTAGACCCACAATGACACCCTTTACACCGCTTCCATGTGATTATGAGGCTATAACTGCACTCACAGGCTTGCCTCCATGTGGTTATCGCCTAAACTCTTCATTTTTGAGCATGCGGTCCCAAGCTTTGTGCCACCTTTTTAGGCTAGCCTCTAGACCATTGCCCAAAATTTCCTTAAACTTTCTAGAATGAAATTAAGGTACTAACAACGCTAACTAATCAAAACTCAAGCGATAACTTGAGCCAAAGATATCTAGTCCATAACAAAGATCCCATCAAACAAGTGGAAAACGTAGATGCTACAAGTCATGAATGAATATTTTATCATATTATTCCAAGATTCATATGAGAATCACTGAGAAGGCTCTATGCCCTCTCCACAGAGTTGCAACAACAATTATTAGTCGATACATTCATCAACCAATCAATAAATAAAAAATTCATAACAAGAGCCATAGATAATACACATCTTATAAACAATAAATAATGGCTATAGAAACCATGGAAACTCAACCATGATATCAACAACATAATCACTACAAGTATACATGAATCATAGTAGAAGAATATCTCTTATTAATATATGAAAATACCAACCAATTCAAGCTCTTCCACGTACCACCCAACCATAGATTGGGTTGAACCAAATCTCTCTTTCAACCAGTCACCCCTGTGCCATATTCCAAGCATGAATGTTGTATTTTATGGAATAAACGAAAAAAAAACAAACCAGAGCTTCTAAGGCCAAACCACCTTAATCCTAAAAAAGAGTGATTCCAGCTCTATGGTCATACATCATTAATCACTAACCAGATTAGTCTCTACCCAAACTATCCAAGGCTCCAAAAATAAGTAACTCAACCCATATCCTTCTAGGGCTCGAGATAATTTGTCCAACTTGGCTCCAGGGACTATTAACTCAACCCACCAAGGGATCGAGAGCGCTTTTCCAAACCTAGGCTCTAGGACTAGTAACTCAACCCAAGTCGTTCTAGGGCTTCTAGAGAATTTGTTCCAACCCAATGCCATAAGGAACATGAACAATAATCATAAAAGAAATCAGGTGGAAAAACCAAAAACACCATGGCTCTCTAGGAAATGGAAAGGAAAGTCTAAAGCCATTGTCACTGTAGGTAATTCTCCATGCCAATGATAACACATAACCAAAAAATCACATGCATATACCATGCATCCAGAAATCAGCAAGGAAAACACACATGCAACATGTTACCTGCAAGGAAATCCAATTGTGGCTACTGATACAACTATTTCCTTGCGCTTTCCTACTTTCTTTTAACTTCTTTCTCCAATCCAAGTGAATTCCCATGTTCTCCAAGAATTCTCTAAGATTTCTCTAAGTGTGGAAGAGTATGAGAGAATGAAATCAAAGCTCCAAAACTAAACTAAAGCTAGCAACTGATTCTCTGAAGCTTTTTTTTATCATTGATGCCTCTATTTTCTTCATTTTACCTCCAATTTCCCTTTCATGCAAATTTGTGTCCTTTCACCTTCCTTTTCTCCTATTTTCCTTTATTTTCATAAATAAATGCCAATTAATGCCTCTTTTCCTTTGCCAATTTCCTTATCCATAAATAAACCAAAAATGAACCCCACTATAATATCTGCCCACCAATCAACTTGGAATACGTGTCCCATGACCTTGGTCTTATATTTTTTACATGGAAAATCAACTAGGGGCTGTTAGAATCACATAAATTCTCATCAACACTACACAACTTATCTAACATATATCTTGATTCAAAATGACACTTCATTATTTTTGTAGGTTGAAGTTTATATTGCATAAAAAATTCAAAAAAATCAACATACATATTTCACTTGTCTATGGATTTCCAAGATTATGGAAGGTGGTCTCAATCTGCCTTAAGGGAAACCAAATATTTTGACCACTTTCTAAAAAAGAGTCATACCAATACAAAATCAATTGAAATCCAATCAGAGTATCAATTGAAAAACTATAGAAAACAATAATGTTGAAGAACAAAAAGCTTCAGGTATCCGAGGAGGTCATGGGTGCAAGATCTTTGTCATTGGATTTTAGTGGAGCTGAAGGCTGAGGTGCACATTGTAAGTGTCTCTCTATGTGAGCCAACTAGGTGTTTATGGTTTCTAGACAATGAGATTGTAGTCTTTGAGCATGATTTTTTTCATTCAGAGCAACAAATATATTACATTGTTCCTCTTGATTTCCTTTTAAAAAATTTCCAAGGAAAGTTTCGAGTTTCTAGTGGAGAGTAATCGATTTGAGATACTAATTTTGTCTTCCCCTGGTTTTTCCATGGATGGGAACCCACTGGAAAACATCTTTAATATATAAGAATAAAAATAAACAAGTTGTTCATCAACATATATAGTTTCAAGCTACCAAATATTTGTTCAGATTTCTAGTGGAACAACAACAAAGTAAATTTCAGCCACCTCATGGACCTGTATTTGGGCATGGGTTTGACTATGAGAGGCTCAGTCCCATTCACCTTTGTGACCACCTTCACTTCTGCGACCACCCCATTGACCTCGACAACTATGCATGTGCTACTAAGGTTGGGAGCTCGTGATTATCAGACACCAAGGTAATGATAAACAAGAAAGATAATTATCAAAGGAAAACTAAGAAGAGGAGTAAATTAGGTGTTATGGATAAAGTACAAGACTACAACTATGGGTGAGTGACCAATGGAGCCAACAGAAAGGATGACAATTTACAACCATCGCATTAGGAGATGACATTTATACCACCTACCTTGGCTACAATTCGATGTAGAAACATAACATATAACCATGAAATAATCAACAATTAGATTTTTAGAATTAAGGAGAGCCAAGACATACGGTACTATAAAATACTGCTAGCAATATCGCACTGCATGGCCCCCATTAAAAACTGTATTGAACCATTGAAGCCTCCACAACTTCAATAAAATAAAGTATCCAATTCCTAATAAACACACAAAAACGCAGAAGACCAACCATGTTTTTGAATATTTGGTGCACCCACTTCAATAATACTCCACCTTAGGAGGACCACGTCCATGCCATTTTCGAGAATATACCACCACAACTAAATTGTACTGTAAGTGTTCAAACCAATCCAAACATGGAAATAAAATAAGGAAGAGAATTGAAGTTGTTAGACATTGAGATTTTAGTAATAATTTGAGACTCTCCAACCACAAGCTCATCTTTGTCAGAGATGGGCCAAACTTCTCACTACAAACCCTCCACTACAATCATTTGATATCAAAAGCCAAAGGTTTTATAGAAACTTTCTCCTCCATGGTGATAAATTCAATTGTATGCAAACATATGCTAGGATAGTCCATACTACCCCCATCTTAAATGTCGCTTCAGGCAGTGGGGTGGTGGGCTCTTCCCAATCACTCTCCCCTTCAACAATTCTCACCCCCATTAGCAAAAAAATGACACTTCATTTTATAAGATATATGCTACATAATATTTTCTATTTAGAGACCAAAAAACTTTGATATCTTAGGTTTATTATGAAGACCAAAGATGTGTTTCCCTTTTCATTAATGAGATTACTGAATTTTAAAGGAAATCATTACATACCCCTATATCTAGTGAATGATGTGATAGGTGGGTGTTTTAGAAATCACCTTGGATATTGCAATGATTGACTCACCAAAATACATTTAAACTTTAAAAAAGTGCAATGAAACTATGCTCAATTACAATTATATTTTTCATATTTTTAACAATTTAACATAAATAAAAACACCATTTAGATTATTTAACTATTGTGATATATGAAATAGATTACAATAGAAAAGACACAAAACAAAACATAAATATTAACCCTAAAAATCCATATGGTGAGGTAAATATTTAATTAAGGATTATGCTTCCTTCTTGTTATACTATGGAGATTACAATGTAGATTATAAAGTTGCCTAATATTACTAAGAAGATATGAGACAATATGATCTTCTACGATTCTCAACATAACTTTGAATTCTCTTTTATATTAGTATATCATCCAAATTCTTGCTCATATTATGGAGTAATTGACAACTAATGAAACAACTTTTTCCTCCTTCCACTAGGATTTAATAACTAGAATTTGGGTTAGGTTTATATTTTAATAATGACTTCTATATATTATTACATCACAAGAAACAATTCCACTAGTTCTTATAACATTAAGTGGTGTTTCCACAACTTAAAATGATGTTGTGAACTTTCTCAAATAATGGAAAACTCGCTTAAAACTCCTATCTGACAATATTAGGAGTGGACCATTTACGAATAAAATCTATCTTTTAGGGATCAATATTAAACTCACCTCTATTAGTTGTTTTCATTACTAGTTTATAAATAAATTATAGTATTTTCCACCTTTGAAGGAATAAATAAGAAAAATAGGTAAATGTTCACTAATGTGCTACATTATGCTACCATGCAAAGCATTGTACGGATGAAAAAAAATGCATAAAAATTGAATCACCATGCCTTCCATGTTTAGTTGAACTCAAACAAGGGTAAGTTAAACCTCTATATACCCGCCATTAGAATCTAATCATAGAAGGTGAACTTATTCGCCAATCAATATTGGACATGGTAACATATATTTGATGTTTTTGAAGAGATTCTGAATTAGCGAATGATTTGAAGGTTGCTTAGAGTAAGGAATTATTATTTATTTCATTAGTTAAAGGTTAATAAGTTATGCCTCTTGAAATTTTACCTATATGATTTACCACCATGATTTGAGAGGATGCTATGTCAACCTCCATTAATGATGGAAAAAGGGCTAGCCACATGGGCACTATGAAGAAGACTCTAGAAGGTTTGAGTTGTAACTAATGTTGAGGATCGAATGGGTCAAATTTAACCCCTAGTTGGCTATCGGGTTGTGTTATAATTAAGCCACTAGTAGGAAAAGGGGTGCCATTCTATTTGAGTGCATTTTTGTTCCATAGTACGAGAGAGAGAGAGATATATATGGAGAGAGAGAGATCCAGGAATAAAAAAATATGCTAAAAAATAAAAATTCTCAAAATCACTCGAAATTAGTGACAAATCATAGATCTCATCGTTCCGATTCCAACGATGCTTGAATCACTTCAATCTGACACTGTATGTGAAAGTTACCATATTCTAAAATTTTTGGAAAACAACTAAAAAGTCAACTTGCAGGGTTGACTGGGCAGGCCGTACAATGACGTGGCATTGATGTTATCAAGATGAATGGGCAATACAGATGTCAGATAGGCCAATCTCATGCTGACATGTTGCAGGATCGTACAAGTCAATTTGGCAAAGTTTGATTAGTTATTGAGATTTTGATTGGACCAATTGGGAGGTGACACATGGCCCAATGGGAAGGCACCGTATGGCCCTCAGGGTTCATGCAATTTGTTTATGGGTTGATTGGCCTCGACAAGGTTAGACCTCATAACGTCACTACAGCTAACCAATTGCCTTACTGTTCTGCCATTTTAGTTCTTGTTATATATATGGTGAATTTATATTTAAAATGGAGTGGTTTCGGAATTGACGAGAGGGGGCAGGGCACATGTCGCCAACCCCGATTCATATGTTATAATGGTGACCATGTGTAATGGTGGAGGGGAAAGGGAGTTGGATCCATCCCCCTATCCCAACTGTTAACCATAATTGTAGTAGAACCACCGACGGTGGCTATGGAGAGGGGTTGGTGCATGGCGCCTGGCCCGCGACCACATGGCCTGTCACATGACCAAGAGTGTGGAAGCTGGTGGGCGCATGGACTCTGGCCTACACACCTAGCCACATTGACCTCTATTTGAGCAAAGAAAAGGATGGAAACTTAGGGTGTGGTTGTCTAGTTAAGTGTTCGACAAATTGCATATTCGTCAAATTAAAGTCTATTGTAGGATTCAAAAGATTAAGGATGATGTTACAAAGATCCATCTTGCTTCTCTTCATTTGGAAAGTGTAGCCCTCATTTGGTGGGAGGCCAAAACTCAAGAAGGTGTGAAGAAAAGTGGTAAAACTATCTCTTCTTGGAATGATTTTAGAGCTACATTAAGTAGGAAATTTTATCCATTAGCTTATACGCAAAATTCAATTATCGATTGACAAAATTTTAGACAAGCTATAGGTCAATGTGTCCAAAGTTACACAAAATAATTTAGAAGAAGAGCTTTAATCTTGGGTGTTGATTTGTCTTCACAAGACACCCTCCTTAAATACATAGGTGGATTACATAGTTATTTGATACATACTATACTTATGTTTAATCCCACCAATCTAGATGAAGTATGTGTTTAGGCAACTCATTTAGAATCAAGATGCAAGAATTTTCCTCAAGATACTAGCAAGAAAACTTCCAAATCTAGAGACAAAGGAAAGGAGAAGTTTAAAGGAAAAGGAAAAAAAAATGATACAATCAAGAAAGAGGGAGAGAAACTTACCTGCAAATATTTTTCAAAAGAAGGCCATGATGAAGACCATTGTTGGAAACTACATCCATAAATGAGACCAAAGAAGTTCAATAACAAGGGGAAACAAAATACCACTGTAATAACTAAACAAGATCTAGGATCTAATTTAGGTGATGAAACCAAAATCAGAGCCATGGGAATGAAAGGTAAAGCTTCTAATGCAAGTACTAGTCATTCTAGTAAGCATATTAAGTCTCAAAATGATAAAGAAATAATTGAGCTTTTCCATTTCAAGGTCATTACAAAACATACAAAAATTGATACAGTGTTTGATAGTGGATCCATAGTCAATCTTATCTCTGAAGCAATTGTCAAGAAACCAAATCTAGAAACTACACCTCTATTAAAACTTACTCTTTGGGTTGGGCATGTGAAGATGTCAAATTGAAAGTGATAATAAAATGTAAACGCAAATTCACCATCACTGCAAACTTTATGAATGAGGTAGAGCTCGATGTTGTACCACTTGACATATGTGGAATTGTTTTAGGGAGTACATACTTGTATGACTGGAAAGCCATATTCTGTCATCATGAGAACAAATATCATTATTTTAAAGATGGATTTAAGTATATTGTTAGAGCGCATCAAAAGAATATGAAATTATCTCTTGTTAGTGTTTGTGAGATGAAAAGGTTTGTAAATTCTAGTAAGAATTTTGTGTTGTTGATGATTAAAGATAAAGATACTTCTGAATTTGAGGATTTTACAGGATGTGATTCAAAAATCAAGCATGAATTGGCTAAATTTGTTAACACTTATTACAAGAGGTTTCAAAAACCTGAATGGTTTCCTCCTAAAAGAGGAATCAGACATAAAATTCATTTGTAGCAGGATGCACCACTTCCAAACATTGGCATGTATAGAATGTCATTTTTGGAGAATGTAGAAATCAAGAAAAAAATTCAAGAGCTACTGGACAAAGGGGTCATCAAGCCTAACACATCTCCTTATGGGTCTTTTTTTGTCTTGGTTCCAAAGAAATATGGTACATGGCGCATGTGTGTGGATTTTAGAGCTTTGAACAAGATCATGATAAAGAATCATCATCCTCTTCCTCGCATTTATGATTTTATAGATTAGTTAAAGGATGTTATTTACTTCACTAAGTTAGATTTGAGAAGTAGTTATCATTAGATAAGGATTGTTGAAGATGATATTTGGAAAACTGCTTTCAAGACAAAACAAGGTTTGTTTGAATGGTTAGTTTTTATGTTTGGGCTTTGTGATGCACTTGCAACATTCATGAGAATTATGAATTATGTGTTGAGACCATTCCTTGATGATTTTTTCTTAGTCTATTTAGATGATATTCTGATTTCAAGTAAGACTCATGAAGAGCATGTCAAGTGTGTGAAACAACTTTTAGATGTCTTAAAGAAATAGAAATTGTATTTGAAGATGTCTAAGTGTGGATTTGGGAAAACCTCTTTGGTTTATTTGGGTCATATTGCAGGAGGGGGTGAATTGAAGATTGATCCATCAAAATTTGAAGTCATTGTGAATTGGCCTAAACCCAACACTCTAACAGAAGTTAGAAGCTTCTTGGGAGCAATCCAATATTGGAGAAAATTTATAGCTAACTTCTCACTCATTGCAGCACCATTACATATTTTGACAAGTGTGAAACAAGTATTTTAGTGGGGAGGAAAGCAACATAAAGCCTTCGAAACATTGAAAGAGAAAATCAGTACAAAATGAGTTCTATCACTTCTAGATCTTAAGCAACCATTTGATGTTCAAACTGATGCAAGCGATTATGTTATGGGAGCAGTTTTGATGCAACATGGTAAGACTATTTGTTATCATTCTGAAACCTTAACCAATGCAATAATTAATGATTCAAATATGATAAATATTTGTATGCTTTGGTACAAAGCGTGAAGAAATGAAAGCATTATTTGATGGGTAAAGAAATGATTATTTATATTGATCGTCAACCTTTACAATATTTATAATTGCAAACCAAGATAAAAACAAGCTATACATTTCAGGTGGATGGGATTCCTGCAACAATTTCATTTGGAAATAAGGTAAAAGAAAGGTATATACAACAAAGTTTCTGATATGTTATTAAGGCCTATTTTTAATGCATCTGTCATTCTTAAGCATAACTCAATCATGCATCAAAATTACATTGAACAATATTCTCAAGATGACAATTTTAAAGATGTTAATGCAACTCTGATTCAAGGAAATCATGTTGAAGAGTTGGATTATCATGTTCATAACAAGTTGTTGTATCATCTTCGCAAGTTATGTGTTCCACAGGGTGAAAGATTCAAAGTCATAAGGGAATCCCACACTTCTCTTATTGCTGGTCACTTTGGTGTAGGAGAAACAATTGCCCAAATTCGAAGTTATTGTTATTGGCCTCACATGATTGAAACTATTTCAATATATGAAAGGGGACGTTCCATGTGTGCTACTAGAAAACCTAGCAATAGGAAATTGGGTTTGTACACTCCACTTCATATTCCTTCTCATTCTTGGGAAAGTATTTCTATGGATTTTGTATGGGGACCACCAATGTCTAAGAAAGGTCATGATTATCTATATGTTGTTGTGGATCATTTCAGAAAAATGTGTGTGTTGATGCCATGTAAGAAACAAGTTACAACTAAATAAACCATAAATATGTTCTTCCAAAATTTATGGGTTCACTTTGGGTTAGCCACTTCTATTCTTTTTTATCAAGATTCTCGATTTGTTAGGAAGTTTTGGTTAGGTTTATGGGAACTCATGGACACTAAGTGGAAGAAGAGTGCCTCATTTCATTCACAAACCAATGACCATGTTGAACAGGTAAATCCCCTCTGCGGACAGAGGCGATCCCACTAGCCCAAAATGGGTCTAGCAACAATCAATCAATGCTACTCTGCAAGTTCCTAATCGCAATTAACAAGTGGGTAATGAACACCTACTTGGATTCCAGCACTATTTGTTTGATGAAGAGATACCGCTCTCACTCCTTCGCTCTGGTCGGTCACAATCCTCCACTATCCTCGTGGATGGACACCTGCACATGCAAAGAGAGAACAAACACAAGCGTGAAATCTAGTAAAAGCAACTATACATCAGTCAGAAAGGATGTAATTCACATTAACCATTTATAAGACAAATGAGAATGGAACCATAACAGTAGTCATCTATCTTTTATTAATGAATAATAGGCAGAGAAAGATACAACCAAGGTTCTGACGTTGAACCTATTCTCTGGCTGGGTGAGCAGCTATATATGCCTTGCAATAGAGCTTCTCTCTCTCAGGATTCCGGCAGCATAACCTCCCTATGCTTCAAGACTCTTACTATCACTCCAGACAAACATAATCACAACTAGCATTACTCCAAAAACCCCTGAACTCTAGAACTCTCCCAACTAGCTTGTCTAATGCACGAGGACAGACTTTTATAAATGGAGAAGGGAGGAAGATTCAATGCACCAGGACGCCCATTGTGGATCGACATTATCTCTGAAAAAGCTACTAAGGATAGATGTCAAGGATAGATGATGACTCTCGACCTCTATCAAATGGATTTTTTCCCTCAAAAGACTTCATGATCTGAAAGGAAAAAACATATGGGTGCGTGTTTGCCAAAAATCATTACC